>CM029664.1:9875355-10137855 GCA_017311315.1 Dendrocalamus latiflorus
GGAGTACTCAATAAACTAAGGCGTAACCTTTGATGGAAGAAGGTGATTTGGTTATCGTTCAGTTATCCGTAGAGCTAGAGAGAGTCCATTCGGCCAAGGCAAAACTGTCGAGGCCGAGCGAACCGTGTCGGGGTCTAGCTATCACTGTCAAGGCGATGACACCACGGCTAGGTCTACTGCTGTGGTCTGGAGTTGCACCTGATGCTCGGAAGGGTTAAAGCTGAGGTGGCGCCCAAGACCATTACGGGTGGACCCCTCTAGGTCAAGCCCAAATGGTAGTAGCGGCAGTGGAGTCGATCTAAGTTGGGATGGTGGCGTGTGGAGTACATGGGGCCCAGACGACGGCATGCGTCTTCCATCGGGAAGTGACTTGGCGCTCGGAACTCATTTTTGCATGAGGAACAATGTTGGCTCGAACATCGACTGGTGTGGGACGGCGTCGTGACGCCTTTGCTTTGTCTGGCGGCCGCATGACGTTCTTCGGCATAGGTGCTAAGGGACTGGGATTGCTTGTACCATTTACCAGGTGTGTGCTGTTGTTGCTTGCTTAATGTTGAAACGAAGCTCATCCGCTGCTTCTAACTAGGGGTATCCTGTTACCCCATTGCCCATCAGGAAAAACTTGGTGCTTGTGACGAAGCTCGCGGGTGGCTAGTCTCTTGGGGGAGGCGAGAATATCGCCGTCTCCTATTGGAGAAAACTTGGCGCTCGAGATTAAGCTCGCGAACGGCCCTCCGCTTGGGAGGTGAGAACGTCGCCATCTCCCATTGGAGAAAACTTGGCGCTCGTGGCGAAGCCTACGAGCGGCTAGTCGCTTGGGGAGGTGAGAACATCACCATCTCCCATCAGAAAAAACTTGGTGCTTAAGACGAAGCTCACGAGTGGCTAGTCACTTGGGGAGGCGAGAACATTGCCGTCTCCAATCGGAGAAAACTTGGCGCTCGTGGCGAAGCTTGCGAGCGGCTAGTCTCTTGGGGAGGTGAGAATATCGCCGTCTCCCATTGGAAAAAATTTGGGCGCTCGAGACGAAGCTTGCGAGCGGCTAGTCCCTTGGGAGGCGAGAATATCGTCGACTCCCGTCGGAGAAAACTTGGTGCTTGAGACGAAGCTCGCGAGCGACTAGTCACTTAGGGAGGTGAGAACGTCGTTGTCTCCTATCGGAAAAAACTTGGCACTTGAGACGAAGCTCACGAGCGGATCTTCGCTTGGGGAGGCGAGAACGTCACCATCTCCCATTGAAGAAAACTTGGTGCTCGAGACGAAGTTCGCGAGTGGCTAGTCACTTAGGGAGGCAAGAACGTTGCCGTCTCCCATTGGAAAAAACTTGGCACTCGAGACGAAGTTGCGAGTGGCTCTTCGCTTGGGGAAGCAAGAACGTTGCCGTCTCCTATCGGAGAAAACTTGGCACTCGTGGTGAAGCCCATGAGCATCTAATCGCTTGGGGAGGTGAGAACATCACCATCTCCTATCAGAAAAAACTTGGCGCACGAGACGAAACTCGTGAGCGGCTAGTCACTTGGGGAGGCAAGAACATCGCCGTCTCCCATCGGAGAAAACTTGGCGCTCGTGGCGAAGCTTGTGAGTGGCTATTCGCTTGGGGGAGGCGAGAACATTGTCGTCTCCTATCGGAGAAAACTTGGCGCTCGAGATGAAGCTCGTGAGCGGCTAGTCACTTGGGGAAGCGAGAACATCGTCGTTTCCTATTGAAGAAAACTTAGCGCTCGACATGAAGCACGTGAACGGCTAGTCACTTGGGGAAGCGAGAACGTCGTCGTCTCCCATCGGAAAAAAATTGGTGCTCGATACGAAGCTTGCGAGTGGCTAGTCACTTGGGGAAGCGTGAATGTCATCGTCTCCCATCAGGAAAAATCTTAGCGCTCGAGACGAAGCTCGCGAGCGGGTAGTCGCTTGGGGGGGGGTGAGAACATCGGCGTCTCCTATTGGAAAAAACTTGGCGCTCAAGACGAAGCTCGCGAGTGGCTCTTCGCTTCGGGAAGCGAGAACGTCGCCGTCTCCCATCGAAAAAAATCGGCGCTTGAGACGTTGCTCGTGAGTAGCTCGACCCTAGAGGGTGAGCGGTCATCGACCTGATCCATAAGGGTGGGTGTAAGGCGACGAAGAGTTGACCCCGGAGGGTGAGCAGTTGTCTATCCGACCCCGAAGGGTTGGTGTATGGTGATGAAGACAACCCTGGAAGGTCAGCGGTCATCGACCCAACCCTGGAGGGTGGGTGTAAGGCGACTCGACTCCGGAGGGCGAGCTGTCGTAGGCTCGACCCCAGAGGGGGGGGGGGTGTGAGGTGACTCGATCCTAGAGGATGAGTTGTTGTAGGCTCGATCCCAAAGGGGGAGTGTGGGGTGACTCAACCCTGAGGGTGAGTTGTTGTAGGCTCGACCCCGGAGGGTGTGTTAGGTGACTAGATCACGGAGAGCAAGTTGTCGCAGGCTTGACCCCAGAGGGGGAGTGTGAGGTGACTTGACCCCGAAGGGCAAGTTGTCGCAGGCTTAACCCCATAGGGTGTGTTAGGTGACTTGATCATGGAGAGTGAGTTGTTGTAGGCTCAACCTTAGAGGGGGTGTAAGGTGACTCAATCATGGAGGGCGAGTTGTCGTAGGCTTGACCCGAAGGGGTGAGCGTGTCCACGCCAAGGCAAAGCCATCATGGCGTGTTGGAGTTCGCCAAGGTGAATTCGTTGAGCTAGAGGGAGCCCTTGGTTGAGGAGACACCATCGAGGCGAAGCGAAGTTCGACCGAGGCGAAGCTGTCGAGGACGAGTTGAACCACGCTAAGGCCAAGCCCTCGAGGTGTGTTAGAGCTCGCCGAGGTGGATCCATCGCACTAGAGGGAGCCCCTAGTCGAGGAGACATTGAGGTGAAGCGAAGCTCGTCCGAGGCCAAGTCAAACCACGCCGAGGCTAAGCCATTGAGTCATGTTGGAGCTCGCCGAGGTGAATCCATCGCGCTAGGGGGAGCCCCTAGTTGAGGAGATGCTGTCGAGGCGAAGCGAAGCCCAACTGAGGCGAAGCCATTGAGGCCGAGTTGAACCACGCCGAGGCTGAGCCATCAAGGCGTGTTGGAGTTCGCCGAGGTGGATACATCACACTAGGGGAAGCCCCTAGTCGAGGAGACGCCGTCGAGGCGAAGCCATCAAGGCTGAGTCAAACCACGCTAAGGTTAAGGTTAAGCCATCAAGGCGTGTTGGAGCTCGCAGAGGTGGATCCATCGCACTAGGGGGAGTCCCTAGTCTAGGCGAAGTGAAGTCCAGTCGAGGTGAAGCTATCGAGGCGTCTTGGAGCTCGTCGAGTGGATCCATCGCACTAGGGAGAGCCCCTAGTTGAGGAGACGGCGGCGAGGCGAACCAGCCCGGCTGAGGCGAAGCCGTCGAGGTCGAGTTGAACCACGCCGAGGCTAAGCCATTGAGGCGTGTTGGAACTCGCCGAGGTGAATCTATCGCACTAGTGGGAGCCCCTAGTCGAAGAGACGCCATCAAGGCGAAGTGAAGCTGTAAAGGCCGAGTTGAACCACGCTGAGGCTGAGCCATCAAGGCGTGGAGTTCATCAAGGTGAATCCGTCACCCTAGGGGAAGCCCCTAGTCGAGGCACGCTGTCGATGCCAAACCACGTAGAGGCTGAGCCATCAAAGTGTGTTGGAGCTCGTCGAGATGAATCCATCGCACTATGGGGAGCCCCTAGTCGAGGAGACACCATCGAGGCGAAGCGAAGCTCGGCCAAGGCGAAGCTGTCGAGGCTGAGTTGAACCACGCCGAGGCCAAGCCATCGAGACGTATTGGGGTCTGGAGGAGGTTTGGATGCGTGGCACGGAGGACCTCGGCGCGGACGGAGATCGGGGCGGGTTCGGGAATCTCCGCGCGAACGGAGTTTGAGGCGGGTCCAGAGAGTCCGGAGGTGGAGTCAGGGGCATCCCCACGCGGACGGAGTCCAGGGCATCCCCGTGCGACGGAGTCCAGAGGCAAGAGTCTGGGGCATCCCCGTGTGGACGGAGTCAGGAGGTGGAGTCCGGGGCATCTCCGGATGGACGAAGTTCGGGGCGGGTCCGGAGAATCTGGAGGCGGAGTTCGGGGCATCTTCGCACAGATGGAGTACGGGGCGTCCCCGCATGAACAGAGTTCGGGGCGGGTCTGGAGCACATTTGCACGGACGGCACGGACCTGCCCGACAACCGTCCATGCCTTCATCTTCCTAAGCGATGTGGCTTCTCGCTCAAGTCCCTACGGAAGGCGCCAACTGTCGTCGATACAAGACCGGATAGTAAACTTATAAGCCCCATGGCCAGATGCGAAGATCGTCGAGGATGCGGAGGGACTTAGGGAGAAGTACACGAATGATCAAGTGTATTTAATATGAGTGTCTAGGGTTGCAAATGACCTCCCATTACAAGAGGTCCTATTTATAGTGGGGGAGAGGGAGGCGAGTGAAGTTACAAGTTTACCCTCAGGGCTTAGCTTACTCCTAGGGGTATCTACGTCATTTGCCCCACGTGGGTCCTGCCACGTCCGGGACTCCGGGGTCAATTCGTGGCTGACTTTGGACTCCGTTCGGGGTTGGCCCCAGACCTCCTCTGGGGTTGATACCGGACCTCACCCGGGGTGGGCTCTGGACCCCCTCCAGGGTTGATCTTGTGTACCTCACTGGGGTTGGTCTTGCGAACCTCGTCAAGGTTGGTTTGTGGACTTGGCTTGGGGTAGACCTTCCAACGGGTGCTGTTGCTCCGAAGTGGTCATGGGCCCGTCGTAGCGCGGGGACCCTCCCCCAACAACAATAATACCAAGCTCTATATATACACCTTTCTCTTAAATTGTTAAGGTTTGTTGATTATGTTTTTTCTGAATACTTTTCACACAGGGACTAAGACAGGAGGTAATTGTGGAGCTTGTTGATCAATGCCGCAATTACAAGCAGAGAGTGGTGCAGCTAGTTAATACTACCTCGTAAGTGCACTCAATTTTGAATTCCCTAAAAATTGCATTACCAAGGTTGATAGTGCGGTTCATCTAATGCTCGTGAATAGTTTTTTTTTGGTTCCAAGAGATGGGTAAATTTTATGGCCGTGAGAGTTCTTTCTTGAGCACCGTTTTGGATTGTCTGGGAGGAGGATGATAAAAAGAATTGCTTTCATCAATTTTGTCGATTACTACCTGTGACTTGCTTTCTGTGGGATTTGATGGTATTACTCAAGAAGAGATGAGATTGTGAACTTCACCTGGAACAGGCATCTGGATACTCCAAAGATTCATTGTCATGAAAAGCTGACACAAGTAGCTTGTACTCTTGGTTTAGGATAACTAATTTAGCAGGACAATGTTATTTTAGCTGTCTATTGTGTTGATTCTACTTATTATGTGAATACTAAAAATGCTGCTTTCCGCATTTACAGGGATGAGGAACTTTTGTCACAAGGGCTTGCACTGAATGATGATTTGCAGCGTGTTCTAGCAAAACACGATGCAATTGCTGCAGGCATTGCAGTTCGTGTGGAGAAAAAACCAAAGTCTTTGCAGGCACTTGTAGATACTGAGGATTCTTCAAACCAAGACTCTAAGAAAGAGCAGGCACTTGTAGATATTGAGGATCCCACAAGCCAAGATTCTAAAAAAGAGCCAAATCAAAGGTTCTAATCTTCTCCTAATCACATTTGCATATTCTTAGTTCTACGTGATGTTTGGAATTATGTCAACACATGCATGTGTGGTTTTGTTCATAAATGCTGGAAAGTGGAAACAAGTTTGAAAGTAGTATCTGGCAATTATTTTGGATTCAGTAAGTGCTTAAAAATACAGTCTTTTTTTTAACATGGATTTCTTTAGTTCCAAGAGTGCTACTATTCTAAGCTGCTAGTTATCTTTGGTCTCAAGAACATACTGGTTTATAAGTTGTAATTGCTACTGGTTTTGCCACTGGACATTTGCAGCGAGCACCTCAACTTGGACTCTTTCCAGTATAGGCTAGTGAACATATGCATCCCCAGAACCAATCTCCACCCCTCCCCCCCAAAAATCACGCCTTTGTCACTTACCCCACTACAAGTCATATCTGTCTATTAACACTCCTACAAGACATTTTATTGTCTAATTACCCCCCTCGGGCCAATTTCCTCAACTTGAGAATTTCTGATCTAATTGTGGCACATTAGCGGCCATGCAGGCATTCCCATGGCACCTGACACCACTCGCTAGTCAGTCTCAGCCAGTCTCCCCTCTTAGCAGTCTCTGGTTATGTCCAATAACTGTTGCCTGGCATGGCATCAGTTTCTGTTTACTACATTAAATCAGCAACTGGACCATTCTCTTTTCTCTCTCTCTCTCTTGAAGTGGTGTTCTTGGCAGTTGTTGTACTTGCTAACTATTACAAATTTTATCAGTATTCATCTTGTCCAAAGTCTTACAGTAGAGGTTATTTTGTTAGCAAACCTAAAGCACATTGTGGCTCTGGAAGGTGCTTGTAAACTAAAAAATGAATTCTGGGAGAAAAGCTTGTTGGTCCTTTTTTAGGTAAAAATATAAAACTCATTTCTTGAGATCCAACTGAAATTTTAGTGCCCAAACTGCAGTTTAAGTGTTGATGTATACGTTAGTCTTGGCCTTCCTAGTATTGCTATAGGCATTTTATGGTCCAAACTAATGATGCTATCGACTAAGTTAATTTACATGATGTGCTTTTCGCTATTTATCAGCTTTTCATATGACTGCTCTAATTAACGTATGTTTGCATGCGACCTGTCTTTGCAACAGTACAAGTGACCAGTCTCCTTTTGAGCAACTAGCACTTCCAGCCCCTCCGGTGTCGAATGGTTCAGCAACCCCTGCACCAAAACCTGATCCTGGCATCGATCTTCTCAGCTGGGACGACGCCCCATCTACAACAGAAAATTCACTAGCTCTTGTCCCGGTCACTGATCCACTGGTTGACTCTACTTCAAATCAAAATGCACTGGCAATTGTCGACGTATTTTCTCAAAACAATGCTGCTAATAGCAATGCCAAACCAGCTGATCCCTTTGGTCTCAATTCAACTCCCACTATTCCGGGTTCACAGACATACAACACTCCAACCCAGCATCCTTTACAGTCACAACAGCCTCCTCAG
The DNA here is from genome assembly GCA_017311315.1 of Dendrocalamus latiflorus. Classification (NCBI taxonomy): domain Eukaryota; kingdom Viridiplantae; phylum Streptophyta; class Magnoliopsida; order Poales; family Poaceae; genus Dendrocalamus; species Dendrocalamus latiflorus. The sequence goes on from CM029664.1 coordinate 9,882,457, forward strand.
CAGGTGGTGCTTTATCCTAATGGGGGTGCTGTGAACCCTGGAACATCTTATGATCAGGCACCCCGGTATAATCACACGAATTCTGGGTGGAATGGTCAAATTGCCAACCATGCAGCGCCCCCACCACAGCAAACACTGAATTATGGTATGCATGTCATTTAAACCATTACATTTCTCTATCGAGAGAAAACATTTTCGGCTGAAAATTTGGTGAAATCACCGAAATTCAGTCTTCTCGGTGGGGTCCGAAAAATATTCAAATCGGTGTATTTTGATTGGAAATTTAGAGTTTAATAAATTTCATAACCAATAACATATAAGAAGCACTTATCTAACCTAGTGGTAAGAGATGGTGGTTGGTGAGCATCAAGTTGTGAGTTCGAACCCCAAAACCAATACTATTTTTTTCCCAATTTCCCTCAAAAATTCAGATTTGGAATTAAAAAATTTCGAACGATTTTTCCGAGATTTTCTGAAATTTCCAAATATCAGATTTATCAGTGGGAGACCAAAAAAAAAAAAAGAAATCCCTGCCCCTATCTGGATTTATATTTCTGGAAGTACTTCATTATCAGTGAAATTATTTTCATATGCATAATTTTTCTGTATCGTCTATGTCCTTCGATTCCAGATCCTCTCCACACTATATTCGTACTTATCTTTTTGAAGAAACTGTGTCTTATCTGAGTTTTGCAGATGGCCAAAGTGGAGCCCTTCCGCCGCCACCTTGGGAAGCTCAGTCCGTGCCAAGCAACGAAGTGTCAAATGGCCAATTGGGATGTATGCAATCTCTCACAACGCCAACGAGCCAGATTGGTGGCATGCAGCCACTGCAACCACAGATTAACAATATGGGAGGTCCACAAACCCAGCCAATGTACAACCAACCGGGAGTTATGCTGCCTCAAGCCATGCAAACCAGCCACGCTGGGACACAGATGCAGCCTGCAGGATTTGGGAACCAGTTTGGTTCTCTGCCACAACATTCCATGCCAGGCATGCAATTTGCTGGCATGCAACCTCCACCAATGTCAGGAACACAGCAAATCATGATGTATCCTCATCAAATGCCTGGTGTACAGTTCGGAGCAATGCCTCAACAGCAAATGTATGGTGGTCAGATGGCAGCATACGGGTATATGCAGCAGCCGGGAGCACAATACTACAATCAAGGAAGGTCAATGTATGGGTACCCTGGTACGAACGACCTCTCTCAGAAGATGTATGGTCTTTCCATGCAAGACAGCTCGTATATGGGGATGAACTCGCCCTACCAGGCAACACCCTCCCCGTCGTCCTCCGTGGGGCAACCTACCAGGCCATCGAAGCCCGAGGATAAGCTCTTCGGCGACCTCCTTAATATTGCCAAGACGAAGCAGAACAAAGCTTCATGAAACATTGAGTAAAAGTGTGAGTGGTCTAATATCTCGTCTATTTTTACAATTTTCCATGTGGCTTGGTCATACACTTGTCACTTCTGAATGTATAAGCTTTTGTACGCTGTCCCAATTGATTTCATTTAATTCGTTATGCCGTGTGTACGGTCGCGCCAGAGAGGGAAACGATGGTAAATGATGATTTAATAAAGAGGTGTGCGGTACTTTTTCCTGATACTAACTTTAATAGCAAAGGTGTTTATATTTGCCTTTGCGCCAATCTTGTGTTGTGCTTTAGCTCACTGTTACAGAGAAGATCATACTAGATTATCACAAATGAATCTATAGAATTCGCCAGTGTTAAGCTATAGCTACGATTTTATTAGCATGACCATTTATGTTGCAACTGATGGTAAGAACCGTCGGTGATGACCTATATATTATTGACGATTTTTTACACAAACCGTCTGTGATGTAATAAAAATTGTCTATGATACACCACAGATGATTCGTAATAAAAACTGTCTGTGATGTATAAATTTATCACAGATGGTTTTTGTGAAAAGTCGTTAGTGATATATCACAGACGTTTTTTGTAAAAAAAATTGAATGAAAACGTTTGTGATATTCATTGCATTATGAAATACCCTTGTTCCAACAGATATTCTATCTGCTAGGCGATGGCTTTGGAGTTATTTGGTGAAAGGAGATCGGAGATTTGAAAGGTTGCTTGTGTATCTATTTATTCTTAGTGATCTAAGGTTAGTAATTGGTATTATATATATATATAATGAAATGCACTATATTTTAGCTATTTGTGCACTTTTTAGTTGCAAGAAAAGAGAGATTTAGCTTGGTCTAAAGTGGAAGTACATTATATAATGAAATGCATTATGTATATACAACTTTTCTCTTTGGTTGTGTATGAAGCGAAAGTACATTTTGATGTCACTATTTATCCAAGAGCCGAAGTAATATGAGAACGATATTGATGTGTACTTAACACCATTACTGAAAGATCTTGTAATACTGTGGAAAAAGGAGTGCACATATGGGATGCAGATAAACAAGTGAACTTCACTCTGCGTGCCATGTTGTTCTGCACCATCAATGATTTTTCTGCCCTTGGTAACCTATCGGGGCTTGAGTACAAAGGAAGCCAAAACCAATCATCACTGTTTAGATGATACCAAGAATATGTGGTTGAACAATTCGTGCAAAACTGTATACATGCGTCACTGTAGGTTCTTTTCCAAGTATCACCTATATCGCAAGATGAAAAAACAATTTGACGGAAAAAAGAAAGATGGTTTAGCTTCAAGGTCTTTTTAGAGGGAAAAAGATCTATGATATGGTTAAGAATATCGATGTTGTATTTGGAAAGGGACGTAAATTGATGACCCGTCAGAAGAACATTTAGAAGAAGAGATCAATTTTTTGAAACTTGCCTTATTTAGGAGCACTTAGAAGTTTGCTACTGCATTGACATCATGCATGTGGAGAAGAATGCATGCGATAGCTTGATTGATATTTTTCTAAACATTCGTATAAAACAAAGGATGATGTCAACGTACGCGCGTGACTTGATTGATATGAACATAAGGACCGAGTTAGCACCGAAAAAGGCCGATAAAGGCCAAACGTACCTCTCCCATCTTGCTGCATTCTATCCAAAGTTAAAAGAAATGAACTGTGCCAGAGCTTGCATGGTATAAAAATTCCATCCAGTTACTCCGCCAGCATGAAGAAGTTTGTTTCTATGGAATATTTAAAATTAATTGGTATATAGTCTCATGACTAGTATGTGTTAATAACACAAATGCTTCCTGTTACAATTAGAAGTTTTTTACTGAATAAGGTCCAAGTGACAATCATGAGGCTGTGCTATTTCTTTAACTTAATTGCTTAGAAGGTCATCGATCCAGATGGACTAGATGCTTTGCTGGCTGAGGTAATAGTGACTTTATGTCATCTTGAGATGTAATTCCTTTCATCATTTTTCGATATCATGGTCTGTCTTATTGTTCACATTGTGAAAGAGATAAAGATATATGGTTCTGTGTTTTCTACGTCATATGCACCCGTTCGAGAGGTACACGGGAATTCTGAAGTCCTATGTACAGAATCGATCTCGGTTGAAAGGCACTATCATCGAAGGTTATGCAACTGAAGAGGTCATTGAGTTCTGCGTCGACAACATGGCTCAGGTAGAACCGATAAGTATGTTTCTATCTTGTCGTGAGGGGAGGCTGGAGGGTATCGGGACCATCAGAAGGAAAGCAATCGCTCTCAATCTGGATATATACGCTCAAGCCCATTTCACGGTCTTGCAACATATGACTGAAGTGTCTTGTACATCGATGAGTACAAAGACATGATATGCCAAGAAAATCTAAGCCAGTCGAAGATTTAGATCACGAGAGAGCACAGTTGTCAGTTCAACAAATAGTTAAAAGTGAGATTCACTAGGAGGTCATCAAGTGATGACATGCTGCGATGGTTGGCAAAAAGGCCAAACTTTACAATTGTGACCTAGTAAGAATACAACATAAATAGGTACATATTTTATATGATAGCTCAGGATAGGAAGGGCACAGTCCAGAGCAGAGGTGTCCGCATAGATGCGTTTCACGAGCAGTTCAATACCGGTGGGCCAAACATAATAAAACGTGGGTTGATATCCTATTATGGGTTCATAGAGGAGATTTGGAAGCTCAATTGCGTACTTTTCAAGATCCCCTATTTCGGTGCCGTTAGGTCTAATTTCCACAGGGTGTGAAGGCCGACAAGTACAATGTCACTATTGTAGACCTCAAATGTATCGGATATAAAGATGAACCATTCATATTAGTTAAGCAAGTTGTTCAAGTTTTTTATGTAACGGATCCGGCAAATAAGAACTGCTACATAGTTCTTCACGAAAAAAAGTATTATGGAAGTTGAGAATGTCGTGGATGAGGAAAAATACAACCAATTTAACGAGTTGTCTTTATTCGAAGACTGTATCTGGCCCGAGGAAGAACCCAGTGAGAAAACTAGCTATATGCGCGTCGATTATTGTGAAGGGCTATTGTCGTAGGGGTGGCCCCCACCTAAACCCAGCAGGCCTGGTAGGAGATTATAAGGCCCAGAATAGGCCATGTGTAATGACATAACTGCCCCCAGAGGGGATAACCAGATGTAAGGGTATAGTTGTAAAAGCACTCCTCATGTGTGTGTGTGTGTGTGTATATATATATATATATATATATATATATATATATATATATATATATATATATATATATATATATGAGTAAGCCATGGGGAGGACCCAGGCCATTACACTTATCTTCATCACTCTCCACTACCATCTCTCTTCTCTGTTTGGTCTGTAGCCACAACAGTTGGCGCCGTCCGTGGGGAGGACGAAGACAAGCCTGAAGACCGAAGAAAGAAGATGGCACCGAAAAAAGCTTCACCAGCGGCGGCGAAGGGAAAGAAGGCGGCTGGGTCGGAGCAGCGCGTGAACACCAGGGCTTCGGCATCGGCCACCGAAGGAGTTGGCGGCGGCGTACGCGCCGTGGTCGCGGGCATCGACGCTCGCGCGGCAACGACCGACCCCGCCAGCGCCGCTACGACATCCAACCCCGTCACCCTCGCCGGTAGCGCGGATCAGACGGCCGGGGGTAGCTGCAACGAACCATCCGGCGGATCTGGAGATCGTGAGGCGATGGTCCCTGCACCGACCCGTCCGCTGGGCGTTCCGGCGGGCTCAACGACACCAGCGGTGGAAAGTGTCCTACAAGCAGCCCTCAACGCGTTCCAGCGAGAACTAGGGGACCTTCGCGGAGCCGTCCGAGATATACAAGAGGCTCGGAGCCAGCAGGTTGCGACAGTAATCGCGCCCGAGTCCACGCCAGAGAAGGCGGACAGCCGCGAAGCCCCCACGTCTAGCCGCGTCCCGCCGGGGTGCGTAGATCCAGAATCCCCGCTTTCAGCGGGGCTGCAGCAGGCGGCGTGGCCCGAAGGCTTCAAGTTCCCTAGCATCATCGACCCATACAGAGGCGACACGGATCCTCGCGAGTTCGTGCGCATGTACGAAACCGCGATGGAGGCCGCGGGCGGAGACGACACCACGAAGGCGAAGGGACTCCCCCTCGCACTGCATGGGGTGGCGTTCTCTTGGTTTTTTACCATAGAGCCGGGCTCCATCTACGCGTGGGAGCAGCTTCGCGACCGCCTTCGCAGCAACTTCCAAGGACACTGTGTCGAGCGAATCGAGGCGGACCAACTCTTCGCTGTGAAGCAAAGACCCTCGGAGACGCTCCGGGGCTACTTCAAGCGCTTCGCCAAGATTCGATGCCAGCTAAAAGATATTAACGAAACCACCGTCGTTAATGCAGCCATACAGGGCCTTCGCCCGGGCCCGATGGCCGAGTACAACGCGCGGAGGCCAATCAAGACAGTCGCCACGCTCTTCGACAAAATGGACGAGTACGCGCGGGCGGAGGAGGATGCGCGAAGACGCAGCATTACCGTCCTCGGCCCCGCCCATGAGGAGCGCCCCCCGCGTGAAGTGGGGGCGGGTGGTCTCTCCTCGAAGCCGGGCCACAGCCGAGGGCCCCGAGGAGGCCCTCCCCGAGGCAGCAAGGCCGGGGTACAGGAAGGCTCTTCAAGGAGCAGGCCTAAACCTCGGCGCCGCCGGCGTAGGTCGCAGGCGGCCCGTCATGTCCTCGACACCGAGAGCGCCCGCCAAGGACCCGCCCCCGCCTCACGGCAGGGAGACCGGGGACCAGACGGCGGACTTGATTGCGGCGACCAACCCCACGCAGAACAAGAACTCCTACGCTATGGCAAGTGGTGCGAGGTACACGGCTACGGTGATCATTACACAAGGGCATGCACTGCAGTTATGCAGCTGCGGACGGTGACGGCCGGGTCTCGGGCTCGGCCTCCTCGTTCCCCCGTCGGAGCCCACGCAGGGCACCCAAGGGATAGCCCCATACGAGCCACCGCAATGGAGGGCGCGCAGCATCGCACCGTCAGCGTCATCACCGGAGGCTCCTCTTCAAAAGTCCCCGGGGAGCAGCCGCAGCTGTGGATGCCGCCTCGCAACATCACCTTCGACTTGAACGACGCCAGGGGCGTGGAGTACCCTCACCAAGACCCTCTGGTCATCCAGGCCCACATAGCACGCTGTGACGTCAGGCGCGTCCTCGTCGACGGGGGAAGCTCCGCTAATATCTTGTTCGCAGAGGCCCTCGACCGCATGGCGATCTCCCGAAGCCGGCTAGAGCAGCCAGGAGCTCCACTTCAAGGCTTCGGGGGTCAACCGTTGCAGGCCTTGGGGCACGTGTCCCTTCCTGTCACTTTCCGTCAGGAGGGTAACAAAGGTAACATCCGGACCGAGCAGGTCACTTTCGACGTCGTAGATATCCCGCACCCCTACAACGCCATACTGGGGCGACCCGCCATCAACTCTTTCGAGGCGATCCCGCACCACGCGTTTTTGTGTGTAAAGCTCCCGGGCCCGGAGGGTGTTATCACCGTCTTCGGCGACCAGGACCTGGCCAGGCGTGCCGAAGGCGGCAGCCGTGTCCCGCGTCGCCCGGTGCATGCCCTCTCCGGCGCGCTCGGGGATGGGCCCTCCGCCCCCGGGTGGACGCCCAAGCCTCGGCCCGAAGGCGGAGTTAAGAAGGTGCCGCTCCAGGCGGAGGGGCAATTTGTGTCCATTGGCGAGGGGCTCCCACCGGGGGTCGAACGGGATCTGCTCCGAGTGCTTCAGAACAACGTCGACATCTTCGCATGGTCCCCGGAGGACATCAAGGGCGTGGACCGAGCAGTAATCGAGCATCGCTTGGCGGTCCGCCCCGACGCCAAGCCAGTCAAGCAAAGGCTTCGGCGTATGTCGATGGATCGGCAGCAGGCGGCCAAAGCAGAGGTGGCGAAGCTTCTTCGCGCCGGGGTCATCCGCGAGGTCCACCATCCAGAGTGGTTCGCTAACCCGGTGCTAGTCAAAAAGGCCAACGGGGCCTGGCGCATGTGCATTGACTTCACGGCACTCAACAAGGCGTGCCCGAAGGACAATTACCCCCTGCCGCGCATCGTTCAGCTGGTCGACGCCACTGCTGGGTGCGAACTCATGAGTTTCCTGGACGCCTATTCCGGCTGCCACCAGGTATACATGGTCGAAGACGACGAGGAGAAGACCAGTTTCATCACACCACTGGGGACGTTCTGCTTCGTCAGAATGCCCTTCGGCTTGAAGAACGCAGGCGCTACCTTCACCCGCCTCGTCGCCATTGCCCTGGCCGCCCAGCTCGGGAGGAACGTCGAAGCCTATGTCGATGACGTGGTGGTCAAAACTCGGCAGCTTGCTCTGCACGGCCGGGACCTCCAGGAGACCTTCGACAACCTCCGGAAGGCGGGCATCAAGCTCAACCCCGACAAATGTGTCTTCGGGGTGCAGGCGGGCAAACTCCTAGGTTTCCTCGTGTCTGGGCGGGGCATCCAGGCGAACCCCGACAAAGTAGACGCCATCCTGGGTATGGAGCCACCCAAGACAACAAGGGAGGTCCAGAGGTTGGCAGGCCGCATGGCAGCATTAAGCCGCTTCCTATCCAGGGCGGCGGAGCGGGGCCTGCCGTTTTTCAAGACACTCCGCGGGTGCGACAGATTTCGTTGGGACGGAGACTGCGCGAAGGCCTTCAACGAGCTCAAGCAGCACCTAGCAAGCCTCCCCATTCTGGTCGCCCCAGCACCAGAGGCTCCCCTCCTGCTCTATCTGGCCGCGTCAGCCACCGCGGTCAGCGTCGTCCTCGTCTTAGAGGAAGGCGCCATGCAGCGGCCCGTCTATTTTGTCTCCGAAGCCCTCCAAGGTGCCAAGACAAGATACACGGAGCTTGAGAAGCTCGCCTACGCGCTTGTCATGGCCTCCAGGAAGCCTCGGCATTATTTTCTGGCCCACCCGATCACAGTACCTTCCTCATTCCCCCTGGCAGAGATGCTACACAACAAGGAGTCCACAGGGCGCATCGGCAAATGGGCTGCCAAGCTCGCTCCCTTCTCCTTGATGTATTCTTCGCGAACGGCAATCAAATCCCAAGTCCTGACGGATTTTCTCGCCGAATGGACCCAGCCGGCCCAACCCGTCCAGACGCACGATGATCCCGTCTGGACGCTTACAATCGACGGAGCTTACAGCGTCGCCGGCGCGGGCGTAGGGGCGGTGATCGTCACGCCCGAAGGACAGCGTTTGCTGTGCTCGGCGCGCCTTGCCTTCCCCGCCACCAACAACACGGCTGAATACGAGGCACTGCTCTTTGGCTTGGCGAAGCTCAAGGCAATCGGTGCAAGACGGGCGTTGGTCTGCACCGACTCGCGTTTGGTGGCTGGCCATGTGGACAAGTCATATCAAGCCAAGGACCCTGAGTTGGCCAAGTACCTCGCGGCGGTGAGGGCGAGGGAAAGGCACTTTTTGGGTGTCACCGTCAAGGCCATCCCCCGTGCGGAGAATGAGCAAGCCGACGCCCTCGCTAAAGCGGCCAGCCAGCAACTGCCCCCCCGAGGGGGCGTTCTACGAGATGTTAACAAAGGCGGCCATCGCGCAGGACAACCGGGACGCGGCACTCGTCCACCACATTGATCGGCCAGGAGATTAGCGAGAGCCCATCTTCAATTTCTTGCAAGGCATCACCGAGCCGGAGGACCCTACCGAGCTGCGACGCTTGCAGCACCGCGCACGGTCCTTCCAGGTATTCGAAGGGATACTCTACAAGAGAGGGGTTTGCGCACCGCTCCTGCGCTGCCTCTCGACTGAGGGGGGAAAGGAGCTCTTGGCGGAGATCCACGCGGGCGTGTGCGGATCCCACCTGGCACCGAGGTCATTAGTCGGCAAGGCGTTCAGGCAAGGCTTCTACTGGCCGACTGCCATCACCGACGCCCAGGACCTCGTCCGTCGGTGCCAAGGGTGCCAGTGGATGGCGCGCATCATCCGCAGGCCCCCGACGAGCCTCAACCCCATTCCCCCGGTGTGGCCACTGGCACGCTGGGGTCTTGATATAGTAGGACCACTTGCCCGAGCCCCAGGGGACCTCCGGTTCGTGGTAGTCGCGCTGGAGTATTTCTCCAGATGGCCGGAAGCGATCGCTCTGGCCAAAGTAACTTCTGCGGCCATACAGCGCTTCCTATGGCAAAACATCATATGTCGCTTCGGTGTGCCCCGGGAGCTCACGGTCGACAATAGCCTGCAGTTCGATGCCACCCTCTTCAAAGATTATTGTGACAGCATGGGCATCACCCTCCGATTCGCTTCGGTAGGGCATCCCCAGTCCAACGGGGCGGTCGAACGGGCGAATGGCGCCATCTCTGCCGCCATCAAAAAGCGCCTGATTGGATTGCCGAAGGGCAGGTGACCAAGCGAGCTTCACAGCGTTCTATGGTCGCTTCGCACAACGGTAACGCGCCCGACGGGATTCACGCCGTTCAAGCTCCTCTTCGGTGACGAAGCGGTGACGCCCGAGGAAATCAAGGCCGGCTCGCGGAGGGTCCTCGTCCAAGCACCCGAAGAGGAGCGCCGTGTGTCCTTGGACCTCCTCGACGGGATACGAGCAGACGCAGCCCACCATGTCGAGAAGTACGCGCGGCAGACAATGCGTACTCGGGACCGCTCTATATGCCCGCGGGGGTTCAAGCCTGGGGATCTCGTCCTCAGAGTGGCGCTCCAGGCGGAGATCGTTGGCAAGCTGGAGTCCAAGTGGGAAGGCCCGTACATCGTGACGGAGGCATTGCCGAAGGGGGCGTACCGCCTCGCCACGCTCGAAGGACAAGCCTTCCGGCATACATGGAACGCGGACAGGTTGCGGCGGTACTACGCCTAGGAGCAGGACAGCAGGCGTAGAGCCACCAGCCCTTTGTCATGCGATGCTCGCCCGCGCAAACGGGAGTTCAATAAAGGTTGCTGTTCCCAGAGCATCCCCTTTCCGCGTTGAGCAGAACAAAGTCCACGGACTTTAAATAAGACGTAGCGTCGAGGTCCGCCTCCACACGCGAGAGTCTGCGGACTATAAATAAGACGTAGCGTCGAGCCTAGCTCCGCACGCACCAGTCCACGGACTTTAAATAAGACGTAGCGTCGAGGTCCGCCTCCGCACGCGAGAGTCTGCGGACTATAAATAAGACGTAGCGTCGAGCCTAGCTCCGCACGCACCAGTCCACGGACTTTAAATAAGACGTAGCGTCGAGGTCCGCCTCCGCACGCGAGAGTCTGCGGACTATAAATAAGACGTAGCGTCGAGCCTAGCTCCGCACGCACCAGTCCACGGACTTTAAATAAGACGTAGCGTCGAGGTCCGCCTCCGCACGCACTCTACGGAGTATAAATAAGACGCAGCGGGGGGACGCCTCCGTGCGCACTCTAAGGAGTATAAATAAGACGTAGCGTCGAGCCTAGCTCCGCACGCACTAGTCCACGGACTTTAAATAAGACGTAGCGTCGAGGTTCGCCTCCGCACGCGCGCACTCTAAGGAGTATAAATAAGACGTAGCGTCGAGCCTAGCTCCGCACGCACTAGTCCACGGACTTTAAATAAGACGTAGCGTCGAGGTTCGCCTTCGCACGCGCGAGTCTCCGGACTATAAAGAAGACGTAGCGTCGAGCCTAGCTCCGCATGCACTAGTCCACGGACTTTAAATAAGACGTAGCGTCGAGGTTCGCCTCCGCACGCGCGAGTCTCCGGACTATAAAGAAGACGTAGCGTCAAGCCTAGCTCCGCACGCACTAGTCCACGGACTTTAAATAAGACGTAGCGTCGAGGTTCGCCTCCGCACGCGCGAGTCTCCGGACTATAAAGAAGACGTAGCGTTGAGCCTAGCTCCGCACGCACTAGTCCACGGACTTTAAATAAGACGTAGCGTCGAGGTTCGCCTCCGCACGCGCGAGTCTCCGGACTATAAAGAAGACGTAGCGTCGAGCCTAGCTCCGCACGCACTAGTCCACGGGCTTTAAATAAGACGTAGCGTCGAGGTTCGCCTCTGCACGCGCGAGTCTCCGGACTATAAAGAAGACGTAGCGTCGAGCCTAGCTCCGCACGCGCTAGTCCACGGACTTTAAATAAGACGTAGCGTCGAGGTTCGCCTCCGCACGCGCGAGTCTCCGGACTATAAAGGAAGTCGTACCGTCGAGGTTCGCCTCCGCACGCGCCACTCCACGGAGTATGAACGAGATGCGCAGACCTGCCCTCCGCGTTTGGCGGCAGGTAACACCAAGCATAAGGTACTACTTGGTTCCATTATAAAAGCAAAGGGGTTACATGGTTACAAGCGTAGGAACCAGTACATCATCCCCCTGCCCTACCTGACCAACCTTTCAGCCTTGGCGCGGTGCGGACGAGCCCGCGCCGTCGTCGCCGCGGCGCTGAAGGACTCCTTCAAGCCACTGGAGGAGGTCCCCCTCCCCATGCAACGTCTGCTGCACGGCGACCCTCGCTGCACCTTCCCCGAAGCGGCCCCAGATCCGTTGATAGAAGTTCTGCAGGCTAGGCCCGATGGAGCGGATGGCGTCCGACATAACCTCTGGGCGGTCGGGAGGATCCAGTTGAGGATTCGCTAGCTCATGGGTATGCCTACACCCACGAGTATGAAGCAGGGCGAGGGCAAAGCACGCACCAACATAGCTGCAGTGCTCGCCAAAGGTCCTGGCGCCACGAAGAGCAATGCCGGCCCCCTCCTCGATCAGCCCGAGCGTCTCCGACAGGGCCTCCGGCCTATGCGTAGTGTCCGGCACTCGGACGCACAAATCTCGGAGGGCCTGGTTCAGAGACTCCATGGCCCGCCATGTCGACAGGGACGTATTTTCCAAGACGAGGCGGTTCTCGGCAGCAGACTCCGCCAGCTGGGTCTTCTCCCCTTCTAGGACGGCGATCTGCTGCACGAAGGCGGCGCGCTCCCCAGCCACGGCGATCTGAGCTTCCGTGGCCTCGAGTTGTGCGGCCACCAGGACGCCCTCCAGCGTGCGAAGTTCTTCATCCTTCGCGGCGAGAGCAGTGTTTGCTTCGCGGAGGCTGGCTTCCAGAGCTCTCCGCTCCCGAACGCGGGCCTCGTCAAAGGACCGGCCGAGGGCAAGCGTCTGGCAGAAACAACAAATCAGCAGGCGTCCAGCAGTACCTTACAAACTGAAGCGCACATATTTACCCTCATCTCGGAGGCCTGCAGCGCGAGCGCTAGGAGGTCCCCCGCGCATGACGACAGCGCCTCTCGGTTGAGGCCGTTGTCGGCACGCTCTGCGGCTGCGGTGAGGTCGCAAAATATCTCCGGGCAAGGGAGGAAGTCCGAGCGAGCGAGCCCCGGCCCCAACGCGCCCAGATTTATCGCGGCCACGGCCACGTCAGCAGCAGCGGACACCTGCGGGGCATCCTGCACAAGGCTCCCAACTTCGCGCATACCTCCGCTGCTCGATCCTTCGCCACGTACGGGAGACGTCGTCTCGCCTGATGTCAGTAGAATGAGCGAGCAGATCGGAGAGAGTCTCGCGAAGTCAGGTGAAGAAAGGGACTCACACCTACCTCCTGCGCCCCTCGTCGCGGTAGGAAGTGGTGCCGGTTCGACCACCCAGGTGGAGGCGGGCGCCTCGACGCTCGGGGAGAAGGTCTTCTCGGCCGCGCCAGACGTCGTAATCCCGCGGCAAGGCCCCGCAACAGCGTATCGACCCCTCGTTGGCGGCGGGGACTGCGTCCGAGGGCGTTTCGCCTGCGGTGGCACAGGCAATTCTTCCACGGTAGGACCAGCTCCGGTCACTGTCGCCCCCACGGTTTCCTCTGTAGGGGGCACGCCCTTGTCGGCTTCTGCGGTTGACAACGCACCTTCCACCGTGGTTTGCTCGCCAGGAACGACGCCACCCCCCGGGTTGACGAGTTCCAACTCAACGATGGCCGCGAGCCCGAGCACGGGCTCGTGGGCGTCGGCAGAAAGTGCCGGGGGATCCGCGGCGGTGCACCCCTCCGAAGCCGTATGGCCAGGCCCACCGCCGGTCGCGCGCCCCGTCTCAGCTGGGCTAGCCGCCGGGGGGCTGCCGGGTCGCATACGGCAGCCGGGGAACGGGCCCGGCGTCGCGAAGATAGCACCCCCGTAGGGCTATCACCGTCCTGAGCGCCCGGAGTCCCGGCGGGAAGCTCTTCCGGCACCGCACGCTCGAGCACGGCAATGCCCACAGCCTCGCAGGTGCGGTTTACCCGCCCCTGCTTAGCCGCCTTGACTGCGGCCTCGCGAGCCCGGTGCTCCTTAAGCGTGTATGGGCCGAGGAGCGCCGCAACCGCGCGCTCCGCATCTTCTAGCCGAGCCACTGCGCAGGAAATCACGTCAGTCAGGCGGAAGCCAAACAGATACAATGGCGCGCGTAAAGCGTGCTGGGCGACTTACAAGGGGCGGAGGGCGGCAGCAGGCGAGACACGGATGGGTCGAACCCGTCCTCGCGGGGGCCGTTCTGTCCAACATACTTCCCCCGGGAGGAGAGTGGCGCCGCCCCATGCATCGTGAACTCCTCGGCTAGGTCGCGCACGCTCATTCGACGGGCGACACCGACAAGGCTCTGTAGCTTTTGCGTGTCGTCGATCTCCGCCTTCAGACTCGGCGTGCTGTTAAACGAGATCGGCCCACCTTGGCAATGCATTCTGCTCTTGTCGGTCACGGTGTAATAGAACCACCACCGCGTCCAGCCGGCCGCCCATTGCCCTGACGAGGCTGGCACAGGGAACAACGTCGCGCATGACGCCCGGAGCACGAAGTCCACCCCGCCGAAGTTGGACACCGCCCTGTCAACCTTTCTGGGTCGACAGTGTGCGTCGTGTAGGGTGGCGAATAAGCTCGCGCTGGGACGCCACCCCTCTGTCCGCATCGCCCACGTGAAGACGGCTAGGCGGAGTATCGCGTGGGGCGTCAACTGGGCTAGCTCCAACTTGTAGGCCCGCAAGACTTCGCCCACGAACAACGTGGAGGGCATTCGAAGGCCAGCATCGAAGAACGCGACGAAAACAATCGCCTCCATGGCTCCGGGCTTCGGCTCCGTCTCGTCCCGGCGGGGTAGGCGAGCCCCATTGCGATCCACGATCTTCCCTTCATCCACGAGTCGCTGCAGCGTCCCTTCAGTCATGCGGCTCTTCCCCAGCACACGGGAGCAGGAGCCTCCCGAGTGCTCCATGGCGTTCCACCACTTGTTGGCGCGCGAGCTCCCCCGCGGCACCAGTTTGTACTCCTGGGAAGGATGGGTCGCCTCGCCCTGGCTAGGCAAGGAACCGCTGCGGGGGTGGTAGGTGGCGTCGTCTTGGCTAGCCATCGCTCTTCGCAACAAGGGAAGAAGATGCAGGCAAAGGAGCAACTGGCGTGACAATTAGCACGGGCGGAAGCGAAGCGGCAGATCAACAAGCAAAGCAAGAAAGGGTGCCTCCACCTCAACACTCGCACCTTATAAAGGCCGCTCGCCTGCCTTGTGGCTCAACGCACAGACGGATCAAATTCCCAGCGATTCGGCTGTCCAAGATTTGGAAAGAAGAACCGCCGGGACCTAGAGGGCCGTGCCGGTTAGGTGGCCAAGCAGCGCACAACGCCCCCACATCTTCAACACGCGTCCAACTTCTCGGGGGACGAGGCGAACGGCCGCGGTCACGCAACCGCTCACATCCCACGACGCACCAGTCGTGAGTCGCCACGTGCCCCACCTGCAGCATGGCAGACTGCACGGCGCGACAGCCTGACTTCTGCCAGGCCAGGCGTCGGCGTGATTCCAGCCGCCATTAAAAGCGCACTACCAGCCTGCAAGGTCACAACAGCCCCGGAGCACAACCATACCGGCGCCAAGCTCCGATCTCAGCACAGGGACGGAGCGCGCGCGTCTAGTTCGACTTGGGCGCCAGCTTCGCTGCCACCCGTTCGAAGGGTAGGGGACGGAGCGCGCGCGTCTACTTCGACTTGGGCGCCAGCCTCCGCTGCCACCCGTTCGAAGGGTAGGGGACGGAGCGCGCGCGTCTACTTCGACTAAGCGTCAGCTTCGTTGCCACCCGTTCGAAGGGTAGGGAACGGAGCGCGCGCGTCTACTTCGACTAGGCGCCAGCTTCGCTGCCACCCGTTCGAAGGGTAGGGGACGGAGCGCGCGCGTCTACTTCGACTTGGGCGCCAGCCTCCGCTACCACCCGTTCGAAGGGTAGGGGACGGAGCGCGCGCGTCTACTTCGACTAGGCGCCAGCTTCGCTGTCACCCGTTCGAAGGGTAGGGGACGGAGCGCGCGCGTCTACTTCGACTAGGCGCCAGCTTCGCTGCCACCCGTTCGAAGGGTAGGAGACGGAGCGCGCGCGTCTACTTCGACTTGGGCGCCAGCCTCCGCTGCCACCCGTTCGAAGGGTAGGGGACGGAGCGCGCGCGTCTAGTTCGACTTGGGCGCCAGCTTCGCTGCCACCCGTTCGAAGGGTAGGGGACGGAGCGCGCGCGTCTACTTCGACTTGGGCGCCAGCCTCCGCTGCCACCCGTTCGAAGGGTAGGGGACGGAGCGCGCACGTCTACTTCGACTAGGCGCCAGCTTCGCTGCCACCTGTTCGAAGGGTAGGGGACGGAGCGCGCTCGTCTACTTTGATTTAGGCGCCAGCCTCCGCTACCACCATCCCAGACTTCAGGCTCCCCAACCACAAGCTTGGAGGAATTCACAGGCCGCAGGGGACGGAGGGGGCCAAAGGACTCGGCGGCATGGCTTCGGCCCTGTGAAGCCCTTCACCATGAGAGGCTCCTGTCGTAGGGGTGGCCCCCACCTAAACCCAGCTGGCCTGGTAGGAGATTATAAGGCCCAGAATAGGCCATGTGTAATGACATAACTGCCCCCAGAGGGGATAACCAGATGTAAGGGTATAGTTGTAAAAGCACTCCTCATGTGTATATATATATATATATATATATATATATATATATATATATATATATATATATATATATATATATATATATATATATATATATATATATATGAGTAAGCCATGGGGAGGACCCAGGCCATTACACTTATCTTCATCACTCTCCACTACCATCTCTCTCTCTGTTTGGTCTGTAGCCACAACAGCTATTTTTTAAAGGAAATAGCCCAGTGAAATTTTGAGTTATAATTCACTTTGAATTGTAAATCACTTTGAATTGTAATTCACTTATCTGTCTTTTATCTGTAATTTGCTTACTTATTTTTAGAGGGTATGGCTAACATTTCCTGAGACTAGCCGAAAAACAGAAAACTTTTTAGCTACACAAAGAACTATCATAGACAATTTCTAACACAAAATCGTCTATGATACGTAGACCATCACAGATTGTTTTTTTTGTATTAGTCGTCTGTGATATGTCGGATAACATAGACGGTTATTTTGAAAAACCATCTGTGTTATAACTTATCATAGACGATTTTTTGTATTAGCCGTTTGTGATAATTCTTCTACATATACATATACTTAGAGCGAAAACCTAACTTACTACTCCTACGCACACTTAGTTTTTTCTCAACATACCTGCGCCTTCTCAGCCTCGTTGCCGGATCCGGGCTGCTCAGCTTCCTCCATCGCCTCCCTCGCTGCTTGCACTAGACACAGGGAAGGGTGACACCGACGGTGACTAGATCTAAGTGACCGGCACCTCTTCTTCTTCCAACTCGGTCTTCCTCTCCTCCCTCACCTTAGGGTGAAGTTCTTGCGGGAACCGAAAGTATGGATCCCAAATCTTGCTTCTTTACCTCAATTCACATTGTAACGTAATTGATTCGTGCTTGCTGTTGCTAGATCCAACTGTGACAATTTTTTTTGGCAAAAGGTGGATCTAGGAGAAAATCCCCTTTATTTTGCTACATAATTTTTATTGTGCTTGTGTTGTTGCTAGATCTAGATATAATCCGCTTGCTTGCTTTCAGAGAGTATGGTTAGCATTTCCTGAGGCTAACCAAAAAACAAAAAAAATTAGCTATACAAATAACTATCATAGACAGTTTCTGACACCAAACTGACTGTGATATGTAGATCAACATAGACGATTTTTTATTAGCCATCTGTGATATGCACAGATGGTTAATTTTAGAACCCGTCAGTGTTGTGATTTATCACAGATATTTTGAGAGTCGTCTGTGATAACCATCTATTATCATTGACGTAATAAATTAGATGATTCAGAAACCATCTTTGATAAGAATTACGAACCGTCTATGATGGCCTCATGTGTGATAGACTGATAGTGACTGTTGCTGTTGAAGCATAACATGAAGAGAAAAGAAAGTACTAACAAACTCGGCAGGATTCTTCTTTTCAGCATTATGTTGCGGAGTGGGAGTTGGGGTGTCCATTCGGTGGTTATCCAGTTAATACGTTTTCTATCCTGGTTTTCCCCTCAAGTGCGACTTCCTTGTTTGTGCGCGCGCGCGTGAGAGAGAGAGTTGACCCATGTTATTTTATTTCCATCAAGAACGGATTTTTGTCAACAAATGATTTTTTTCGGTTTTTTCCTAATCCGTCGATCAATGTGGTTGGCGATGAATGAGAAATGACTGCAGCCTTGGGCTCGTTCTACACAGCTTCTGATTTCAGAAGAAAAAAACATTTAGAATACGTTAACTTCTTAATGCGATTTTATGTTTCCTCTTATTTTTCTTTCCCCTTTTTTCCTTTAAGTTATCCATGGAGATATAACAGTGTTTTTTTTCTTATTTTTATTCATTTCTTTTAATTGAATACCTAAAAAAGCAAGCATCCGCTATAGTGTCATTTCAGCAAAAAGCTATAAACACTTTGGTCTTTGTTCAAAAGTGATGTCTCTTTTGGTTGATTGCGAGAGAGATTGAGTGAGTAAGGGACACTTGCGCTGAGAAGCCACTCCGTTTAAAATAGCTCATGCTAACCCATATGAATGGTTTATACAAAGCACCTTAAGAAGTCACTCTGTTTAGATGGTCCTTTCCTTTTATTTTTGCTTTTGGTTTTTCTATAGTAACTGGTTTTTTGCAGTAACTAGGTTTTAAATGGAGTGTCTTTTTAATATGGGGTCTACAAGTCGATTGTAGTAGATATTGTAACGACTTCATCTATATTAACCAAAATTGCATACAAATCTCTCTCTCCGTACTCTCTATCAAGAATAACAAAAAATCACAACTTAAAAGATCGGACAAAAATTCGACTTTTAAAAGTAAAAAAAACTGCAACCGTTTAGAACAGGCCTTTTGAACGGGTCCCCGTACTACTCAGTCCTAGATACGACGAACCCGAGTAGGCGACCTTACGTAAGGAGCTAGCGAGCCAGTACAAATGGAAATGGCGCCCAACCCAAAGGCCCTTTCCACAGCAAGCCTGGTCGGCTGGTCCACGTTTGTCACTGTGAAAAAGACTCCAGATCTCCCTAGGTAGCACAAAACGTACGACAGCAAAGCAGCCTGCACAGGCCTAAAGTAAGCTCTAAACCGACGAGGCAACGACCGCACAAGGCCGTCGTCTACAGCCATGCGTGCCGTCGGCGTCACCTCGATCTGCCTTGTGCGCGCGCGGCCCGCCACCTTCGATCGAGCCGTCGTGCGTAGCGCGCTGCGCACCGGTTGCCGCGCGCATGCAACGTACGTACTCATGCATGCATATGCCTCGCCTTCGCTAGTTCGCTTTGCCATGCGTAGCTAGCTTGTCACCGCGCGCATCCGAACCGCTCGCTCGCTCGCGCACCAGCACCGTTCGACGATAGCCACCTCGATTCGTCCTGCATGCGCGCGCGCGCGCAAGGCGTCACCGGCCACGCCAGCCCGCCGCCCGCGCCGACTCACGCGCACAACGCCCTCCGCGCGCCTGCCGTAAGTGCGTTTTCCGATCAGGAGTTGACGGCCTTTCTGGCCGCTGTTGGCACGCAAATGCCGCATTTGGCTCCCGTTGGCGTGGAATTCCCGGACCGGGAGCGCGCGAAGAACGTGGCACGGGCCCGTGCGCGTGAGCCCCGCTGGCGTGACCCGTGCTGTCGCGGCCCCTGGGCGCGCGACGTTTCCGCCCCCACCATGCGGCTATGCCCGGTCAGCTGGCCCCGCGCGTGCAGCTCCCACGCGGCGGCGGCCGGCCCCCTCCCGGCATCCCGAGCTCGTGCGGCCACCGGGCGTGTGACCCGCGCTGGCGCGGCCCCGGACGCGCGACGTTGCCGCCCCGCCACGCGGCGATGCCCGGTCGGCTGCCCCCTGCGCGCGCATGCAGCTCCCACGCGGCGGCCGGCCCTCTCCTCGCATCGCCTGGCCCCCCTGCCCCGCTCTTCGCCAGGTCTCCTCGCGCGGCTTCCGGACGCGCCACCTCTCCTCGCGCACACCCTGGCCACAGGAGGAGGCCAGAACCAGCAATACACACGCACGGGGCCAAATACGGCATTTGCGTGCCAATCGGGGGCCAAAATGGCCGAAAATCCTCCGATCAGCCGGTCGAGAATCGAACGATCGATGGCCTGACTAGCTAGCATGCATGCAGATGCAGTATAACTTACTAACTAAATTAACTGTTGCTAGAATTTTTCTGTGGCCTAAGACTAGCTGTCACCCGTCTCTGTTTCTAGCTACTTAATAAAACAAAAAATGTCCTAGTACATCTTGATAAAACATTATATTTAGTAAAAACTTATTGACACTTTATTTGGTGGAAAATGGTAGAAACGGAAACGGAAATAACTTAAGTTCTACCTAGCCAGCATGTGTTTCATATAGAGTTTATAACTATTGCTTTGATTTGTTGCTTGCTAACTTCTTTTGATTTAGTTCTTTTAAGTACCATAAAGGCATAAAACATAACTATATTATCGACGTTTTAGGTTTAGATCACCTAGTCGTTAGCGTAAATGTCTGGCTCCATCTTTCCAACCTTCACGCGCGCGTTATTAATTAGCGAATGGAGATATGCATTAGAGCAAGTACAATAATGCTGACTAAGTCGCCTTTAGCGAAATCCATGTCAACACAATTTTAAATGGAAGAGAGAGAAAAGAGGAGAGAGAGGCAAGCTGCCCCTCATGCAAAAGGTGATCCCTGATATATTTATGCAAGTATTAAATATTTGAGTGCTTTAGTAGAGGTAACCTCTACTCAACTTATTGTATTAGCTACCTCCACATGAGTCACTTGTACTCTTTTTGCTTATGTAGCTAGTCCTAGAGGTGGCAGCCACCTTTTCTATTAAATTTGCTCTTAGACAGCATAAGGATAAAATATGCAAGTACAGAAAGAGAGAGAAAAACTTCATCAATTTATCAGGCATGCATGCATATATGCACTCAATAGTCAATGAAACGAATAAAAAACCTTAAATTTCCCCCCTTTTCTCTGTAGCCTAATAGCAACGTGAAAAACGAAGTGCAGAAGTTTGTGGTTTCAGGAGCAGAATGCAGATGCCAAAGTACAGCTGAATATCAGACTGTTTTTACCAGCGTACCTCGTCAGTTGTCTCTCTCTCTCCACAGACAAACAGCTCATGTGTTCATATAGATTATTTTTCGGTGTTTCTATCAGCGTCTCGGCGGCCGTGACGGCAGTAGTTCCCTGCGCCGTTTTACGAGCTCTCCCGACGACGGCCGACGGCGGCTCGCCTCGTTTGGAATTTTAGCGTCGTCAGGAACACTGAGTTGGTGTTTTACAAGTGCCAAACCGACCTCGGGCTGACATCACATGGGCTTCGGGCCTATTCTTTACCTTAAGAGTTGATGGTTTTTACTACAGTACCTAACTTTCAAACGGAGTATTTTCTTAAGATGGGGTCTACAAATTAAACGATCTATACGTTAAAGGCCGAACATCTGTACCAGCCAAAATCACAAGTGAGTATCTGTCTCTTTGTAATCTGTACCGTAAACAGTCAAAATTTAAAAATTTCAACCAAAAGTCGTAAGCAGCAGCTGAAAAAAACAGGCCGAATCAGGCCGAATCTAGTGTCTGCAAAATGACAAAATCGTTTTTTAGAGGACAATGACAAATTCTTTTGTGGCGGTCCATCTGGCAGCCGACTGCTGAGCTATATGGTCCATTACTACTGCCTATTGGGCTGGCCTGCAATCTGAAGAAAAGAAGAATTAACCACCATGAGTCAGTAATAAATGTAACAAAAGAACCTACATAGGGTTGTTATTTTTAGCTTCAGATTATGGTTTATGGCTTTTAAGCTGTTTGTAAAAGAGTACGAAGTAGAAACCCACTTAGTATTTTAGCTGATATAAATAAAATCGCTACAGTATATACTACAATCAACTTATAGAAAAATTATAAAGCAATCTTTAGAATCTGAAAAGAAGTAGATCGTACCATGTTCATCTCTAGCTTCCTCACTCTAAAATATTAGTCACTTTTGACCAAATATTTTGTTCGCGACCTAGCTAGGAACTACACCTATTAACCATAAGAATCCCGCAGCCTACTTTACTAGTGCCTTGCTCTTTTTGGTCAAATTTTATCCTAAGTATGATTACCTTGAAAGAGCAAAGGGAGAAATCCTCGACAGATTCTTCATTTCTATCTCTTTTAGATGTACTAATCTCATTTTTTAGCTCTGGAGAATTGATTATACTTTTCTTGACTGACATCAGCTAGATTCCATCCATTCATCTCCACTGAAAACTCTCTCCCATGGACCAAACCAAGACCAATTATGGACCAAAAACACGAACACCAGCACCTGCCACTGCGCCTCGGCCGGTCACGCATCATCATGCATGTGGTCGGCCGCAGGGTTTGTTAGCAAACTTTGGACACACCAATGGTTTTGATAATTAACCAGTATGCTCCATATATTCGTATATATGCATGATGCCGTCCTTGACAAATAGTTCACATCATTGCATCAAATCGACCAGTACGCTTCTTACAAGTAGTGCTAACATATATTCCACCCACTTGTACGTAGGATCGAAATCCAACCAGAGAGGTACACTGGGATTTTGAGCATCGATGTACCGATCTATTCTTGTCCATCGAGCAGGGAAAGGAATAATAATCTGCTGGTGTTATATGCATTCTTAAAGAAAAAAGTACTCTCCAGGTCTTATCTCCTTGGCAATCTTGATCCACGAATAACCCTACGGCTATTTTTTGGTCTTACGGATGGCACGTCGTACTGAATTGATTCCTAGGTTTTTCCCCTGGCGCGCTATGCTTTAGGTACACCAGATATTGTACCTACTTCCAACTTCGTTTACATTGTCTTCTTGGGTACTAGGGTAAAAACTTCATTTCTTTTCGTCTCCAAGGACAGGTAATATAGAGCACTGTTGTTCGTCACTATGAATTATCCTTTATCACAAAGGATTAGACTATATATAGTAGTAAAATACTATTATTATAAAACTGTTTAATTAAGTAAAATGGTCAATAACAGCTATGGCTAACGTCAGTTAATGTAGATTTTTTTTCACAAAAGCTTAAAACTTTTAGGAACTTACATGGAAGTCAAAAACTTATGAAAACTTTAATGGCCACAGGATGTAATAATTAGAATATGTCGTTTGTACGACGGAATTATATGTAGATTGATGTATGAAACCTGGTATGTCATAGCATGTTAGAACCGTAGTACACCCATGCACCATTAATCACAATACCATTTCTACATCTTTAATGATCAAGGAAACACTGCTTGGTTTGGATCCTAATTAATCACGGTGTCAATGAGCAGATCTAGTAGGAGTATATCTGTTATCGAGGCTAAGAATTATAAACGTCAAGAACAGGCCTACTTGAAGTGCTACAGGATGTGGTAGGTGGGGGTAAAGGGTAGCAAGCAAGCAAGCTGAAAAGGAGAACATGCATGGATAAAGTTTGCATACACATGCACTCAGAGACTATATTATCTTATTCCTATAACAAATCAACCCTTCTAAATACAATTACAAAAACACTACATCTTTATCAAATCGCTCGCTAAATCTTTTCTCTTAACTCTTGCTATTAATATATATATGGCAGTACAAGGTGTTCCTTTCTGAGGTGCACCGCTGGTGTGCACCTACCTTCCGACGCAAAAAAAAATGTAAAAGGTGTCACTGCAGCAAACCACCACCATTATCTTGTCCTTTTGCTCGGTACAGTCTCCTCCCTGAATTGCCCACACGAAGCCCCACAGGCCACGGCACTTTCAATTGCCTGCTGGCCCCCCTGGTTAGGGTTGGGGGTTAGGGTTAAGCCTCCTCTGGTTAGGGTTAGGGTTTCCTTTTGGCCTGCATGTATAGGTTTGTGACTGTGTGGGGGTGTGGCCACGTGGAGTAAAGATAGTGGGATGTATGTATGGATTGGGTGGTGTGGCATCCGATTCGCCCCTCTCCCACCCATTTTCTGGTCGCAGATTCTCCATGCTTTCGATTGTGCTGTGCTCTCTGTGTTCCGTGTGCCGATTGCTTGGCATGAGACCAACACCCTGCAACTGTTTGCTGCGCGTTTCTCTTATTAAAAGCCATTTAATTAGCTGACAAAATTCTTCAGAGAGTGGCTTATGGTTGAAATTAATTGCACTGTAGCTGACTAAAATTATACTATAGTTAAATGTAGCTTAGTTGGTGTAATTAATTTTAAAATTTTAAAAATAGAAAAATATGTTAGCTCATTACGGGCAACGCAAACGAATACAGGAAAAAAAAGAATGACAAAAACGCTAAAAAAGCTAAAAGTTCAGAAAAAGACGAAATTTATGAATAGTGAAAATAAGCCAGAAGCTCAAGCTGAAATAAGCGGGGCGTAAGACACGCAAAGAGGGGGCAACCTTACTAGTTATTTTTTCAAAACTCTCTCTATATAATTTTTTTAATAAAAAATCCTTTGCTTTGTGGTTTGAAATAGATGCACTAGAAAGAATTTGTATTTAAGTGAATTTAGTAAAAATATATACAGTTTAACATGAAGAGTGATAAGCAAACAGACATGTAAAACTAAATATTCACAGCAACAAACCCATTCGGTCATGTTGTATTGAAACAAAACTGGATATGTAATCTTAGGATTTATGTTCAACTATGACGAGTTCCAATTATGTTTAAAAGCTACTTCCGTCATATCGTTCCAAATCACCATGTCCCAAATTCTTGTGGAAGCATGTGTAAACCAGTCTGTGATCACAATTGTCTGCCGGTTGTAGTCGAGTAGGTCAAGCACATGTTTTTCTTGGCTTGATTGAAATCGTGCAATTAGACGTTTGTATGGAAACATAGCAGAGTATGTAATCTTAAGGTTTATATTCAACTATCGGTTCCATTTTTTTTAAAAAAATTACTTTTGGCATATCTTCCAAGATAGTGCTCAAAGTAATTTCTGGCTAAAAAACACTATAGCAGCTAAAATGTACCATAGAGGTTGTTAGTTTTTTCTGAGTAATCAATTAAAAATTAAAAAAAGTTATATATATCACCATAGACAATGTAAAGAAATAAAGAAAAAAACCAAAAAAAAAAAAAGAAAAATTAAGAAGCCGGCATATTTCACAAGCCAGAAGAAGAAGAAGTCATTTGGAGCGGACTCAAATCACCATAATCCAACTTCTTATGGAAGCATATGTAAACGGATCTCTTTTTTAATGCTGAATGTAAATGGATCACTTATCACAGTTGTTTGCCAGCTGTAGTCCACTAGGTAAAGCACACGATTTTCTCGGCTTAGACTTGATTGAAATCGTGTACGCTAAGAGCCCTAATATAAATATCTAAATATAAATCTACATACACACATATATATATATATGCAAAGCGCTAATTATTGATTAAAAAATTCCTAATATGCAAACTACAGCCTACAGTAGATGTGGACCTGCTGGTTTGGGAATTCCGAATTCCGCGGTTGATCGCTCGCTCCGCTCGGCTCGCCTGTGGCCTGTCGCAATGTCGCCTCGCAGTCGCAGACGACAGATTCACTTCGCTGAGTTCGCTCAGCGCCGCCGCCGCCCGCCGTGTTCTGCTCGTGCAGTCGTGCAGCTCCGTCGGCCGTCGTCGGCCTTGTACAGTTGTACGCGCCTGCCTGCATGCAGCAATGCAGCATGCAATTAGTAAGCCAATTAATCAATTATGCAAAGCGCCAAAGCGGATTAGATCCGTATTCCGTCGGCCATTGCCTTGTACGCAGTACGCGCGGGCGGCGGACGCGCCTGCATGGCAGCATGCAGCATGCGGATTGGAGTCTGGAGACTGGAGATTGCAGTCGCAGAGCTCACGTCGGCGGCTCGGCGCGTGTCGGCTTGGCCGCTCGGCAGCCTCGGCTTGGTCGCTTACCGGCGGGGGATGTAGCGCGGCGGAGAGACGGCCACCCTGGCACCCTCGGCCGCGCGACGTGATGGTGCCGCCGTGCCGGCGCCGCCCTAGTTGGCCAGTTCCCTACGGCCCAGCCCTAGACGAATAGACGATAAGAAGATATGAATTCTGATTTCTAAAGATGAGACGCCAAGTCGGCTGCCCAGGATAAGACTCATAGACCAATAGCCGAATAGTATTAGTATAATCTACTCTACATAGTATATATACTATGTACATCAGTATATGGGGGCCCCTGGGTTTTGGGGGCCCGGGGCGGCCGCCCCGCTCGCCTCTCTCAGGGCCGGGCCTGTTTAGATTCCACAAAATCTATTGAAGATTGAAAGATAGCATTACAGGATTAAGGCAAAATTCGCTTGCATACCTTCTTGCCAACGGGGAAAAAACAATAGATTCATCCAAATATGCGTCCGGTCAAACAATCCATTTGTAAAAATAACAGGAGCAAAACAAAGAGCATTTCACACAAAAATAACCAATTTTGCAAAATTATTGCCATGTATCATTGCTTAGAGCATCTCCAACAATCCCCCTAAAAACCCACCCCAAAAGACACCTTTTAGGAGCAGCCCAAAAAATTTGTTAACCTATTTTAGTCCCCTCCTCTAACAGCTCCCCTAAATATATCCTAATAGTATTTTGAATCTGGCCCAACATTAACAACCGGCCCATTTACTTTGCTCGATACCTATTTTTATTAGTGATCAAGTCGGTCCATCCAACCGAATAGAATAGGGAGATTGAACCAATCCCGTGCGTGTGCGTACGCGGACGACGGCCGCCGTATAAATATCAAACGGTGATTAGCCGCAATCAGTAATTGAGATGGTGCATGTATGTGACGCGGCGCAGGAATACTCGGTGTCGCGGGAAAAGAAAAATGTGGCGCGAACTTTTTTTCCCAGCGCGCGTTACGGCGGGAGCGAGGATAGGGGACCCCTGAAAGTTCCCGGTTTCTACCTGGGTTTTGGGAGAGTTTTGGGGGGGAATAGAAATAGGGGGTGTTTAGGGGAGTTGTTGGAGAAGACTTTTTACATAATTTCCCAATAATTTGATTTAGGGGGAGATTTAGGGGGATTGTTGGAGATGCTCTTACATACCTCACCCATAAGTAAATACTTTCTCCGTTCTTTTTTACTTAATACTTTGATTTTTTAGTTTTTGAGATACGACTTTAACCGCTATTTTTTATAACTTTATAATAAGATATACTAATAAAATTGTAGTATTATAAAAATATTTTTGATGATAAATTTAATAATATAATTTTTGTATATCTAATTTAGATAATTTTAAATCTATCAATAGTTAATAATACGGATCTTAGAAAATTAAGTAAAAATATATGGAGGGAACAGGTAACTCGTTCGCGACAGCAGCCCGCAGAAGCCCGAATTCCAGCCATAGGCGTCATCATTTTTCTCTTGCCGCAAGCAATTTCTGAGCAGTACGGGCGGCAACTGACGTGGCGGCGAGGGCACATGCCGCACACCTCCCCAGGAAGGAAACATCCACGTCCACACAGACACCCCCCACAATTGATTACCCCCCGCCTACTTTTCTCTCCTCCATCACCACCCTCTCGTCCTCTCCCTCCCTCCCCCAAAGCCCTAAAGCACGCGCCTTTCCCCGACTCTCCTGCCCCAAATTCCCACCGGAGCCGCCGCCGACTCGCTCCGGAGATCCCGCCCCCGCCCCCGCCTCGCCGCGATCTGTCCCCCGGTGGTCGTGCCGCCTCCCGCCGTGCATCGGTTGGGCCGCAGCGGCGGTCCTTGTCCTTGTCGTCGTCTCCGCTTTTTTTTTTTCTCCTCCCAGGTTTGATTTGATCTACTCGATCCCGTCTCTTTAATCCTTCTACTTCTCTTGGTGGATTTGGTGAGGGCTGGGTTCCGTCGTTTTTACCCCAATCTCCATAGGCTTTTTTCTCGCACCTAATCTTTCCGTTTTCTTGCTTCCTGCGGTAGATTTGCGCCGATGGGTAAATTTTTTCCCCGCGGATTTAATATCTGTTTTTAATTAATTAATAGGCTTTTGCCTCCCTGGATTAATGATTTCATGGAGAAATATTTGATCTTTGTGGCGTACGTGCGGAGGTGGGTGTGGTCCAGGAAGAAGGGTTCTTGGAAGGGGATCTGCTCGTCGTTCCTGCTCCCATCGATCGGTCCCGCGTTATAGATTGCGGCTTTTGCGTAGGTTTCACGGCTATCATTTCATGGATCTTGCGAGGCTCGAACGGTGGTGGTTTCCGGGAAGAAGCTCATGGGGGCTGTGCCTTCGCTGGACTGTTTCCCTTGCTTGCTTTGTTTGTGTGGGGACTTGTCAGTGTGGCCAGCTGTGCATGGGTCTCTCGGGACTCGAGCTCTTGCACACTTGCTGCGCCCGTATGGAAGCCGTGGCCGTCTATATTTCATGTCGCGAAAAAAAAAATGTTTGCAGATAGGAGTGCAGTAGCGAGTTGTAGTTTCCAAGAGGGCACAGCTTTGCTTCCTTAGATAGTCGTCAGCATTTGCATGAAGGGTATATCTGTCTAGCTATGTGTGGCTTGGGTAACTTTGCGTTGTTTGGGTATATATTTGGCGAGAATTAAGTGGGGGTCTAGGTTAATTATATTCATTACTTGCTTTGTTTGATCGACTTTATTTGTGATGTATAGCTTTGCTTTGCTCTATATTCCATGAGCTGAATATGCATGCATGCGCGTACTCGTGGCCTTGACATTGTGTTTGTCTTCTTTCTGTTTCTTTGTCTCAGCCTAGCTATCTTTCTGTGGGATACATACCCAGTGTTCTCTGTGATCCAGGATGTGTATGACGCGTCGTGCGATGCCTCCTGTGTGTGATCCGATGTTTGAGGTGTTCCGTTTCGTTACAAGATCACAGGTTTGACGTGCCGAAGCTGTGCTGTTCTACTCGTAGAAATGGAACTGGTTGCAGTAGAGGAGAGCAATGGTGGTGGGAACTGTATGGTTGCTCGTGGAGCTGGTGCTGCACCGGTGGAACTGAGGCCTCAGAATACAGTTGCTGAAACTGGTGACAAACCAACAGAGCAGCAATGCGAGCATTTCTCCATAAGGTAATCTTTCTGTATTCAAATGATTGGTATTACCTCATTAACTGGAGTATCGTTCATGCCATATTACACTGTTTGACCACTGACGGGTGAGCATGATTGCTCATAGTTTTGCACAATCTTCTGTCCTTACATAGTCATCTAGCTGCTCATCTGTACATAGAGGAAGCCTTTTTTCTACTTCTGATTGCAGCTACTCTCTATACCATATCTCGCAAAGTAGAGAGTATTCATGCAATGGAGAGTACATATGTATAGTATATCAGTATATAAGACCATCTAATAGTATGTATACTTTTTTAGGGTGCTATATATAGTTTTTTGAACATAGTTTTTTTATGTACAAATATAAATGTATTAGCAAAATATGCCTAAAACTATATTCTCCCTTACAATTATTTATGTGGTTAATATATGAATATATCTAAGGTAATAAAAGAGTATGCTAAGTTCGTTTATGTAGTATATCATGGGTGGGAGTAACATATAAATACACACATATGCTCCCACTTCCAATATACTACTTAAATGAACATGTTATATTTATTTATCGCTTTCGGTATACTTAAATACTAATTCTAAGATACTCCAATATAATATGATTTGGTTGAAAAAATTCATCAGAGTCCTTTATTTTTTTGATATATACATTTTCCCATATATAAAAATAGTATATGCACAAATTATGCTATAAAAAGTGGATTTTGATGAAATTTTACATAAAAATCATTTTAGAATATCTTATAATTATTATTAAAGTATACTTAAAAGGATAAAATGGTATCACAATATCATTTAAGTGGTATATAATAAGTGGAAGTACGTACTGGAAGATAGAAAGATCAGTTTAGGCCACCAATAAAGAACTCACATAAGTGCGAAAAGCAAACGGAGTTCAACTCCTCAAGATCGATTTGACTGCTATGGAGAGTGGTTGGACCAGATCGAGCGGTTTGCCTGCTGGGGGAGGCTGGTTTGAACGAAGTCCGGTTGGACCGCTGGCTTGGGGCGGTCTAACTACACTCCTGATAGCATAACAGGAAAGCAGCTTGAGCTAAAACCCAAAAAGGTGCAATCTCCAAAATAGATCTCCAAATGATATGAAACTTTGAACCCATGGTGGATTACACACACTGAGTTTGGAGATGAAATACAAATGTTGTGCCCTAGTCTGTGGCTTCGTGAAGAAGTCAGCAAGCTGTAACTTCGAGGACACAAACTGTAAAGCGAGTACTCTGTCCTACACCTGTGAGCGAGTGTATGAAGCATTAACACTAATGTACTTGGTGAGCTCATGCTTCACTGGGTCATGGGCAATATCGGGAGCACCTGTACGGTTAGACATAAGGGTTGTAGGCCCCCTCACAGGTGCTTCAAAGTCTGTAAGCAGCTACCTCAATCAAGTAACCCTGTTGTCACTGCTGCCATAGTTCCCAACTCAGCCTCTGCATTCGAATGGGAAACTGCAGTATGCTTTTTTTGTCTTCTAGGCAATCAGGGAGGAGCCAAGAAAAACACATTAAGCAGAAAGAGAATGACAATCAAAAGGATTACTAGCCCAGGTTGTATTGGAGTACGCCTGAAGCTGTAGTGAGTTAGAGCTAGGGAAAATAAACGACAAGAGATTGTTCCACGTAAGTAGCAAAGAACACGAAGATGGTGATTGTAGTGAAGATGAGTAGGATGAGTCATAAACTAGCTCAAGATATGAATAACATGAGCAATATTAGGACGAGTGCTCACAAGATATACCAAACTCCCAACAAGATAATGACATTGAGTAGGATCATCGAGAAGATCACCATCAGTAGCACGAAGCTGAAGGGAGAGCTCCATTGGAGTCTCAGCAGTACGAGTATCAGTCATACCAGACCGATCAAGAAGACTCTGGACATACTTCTGCCGGGAGAGGTAGTAGCCCTTAGGCGTGGAATAAACATCAATCCCAAGAAAGTACGTAACTAAACCAAGATCAATCATCATAAACTGCACACTGAGATGCTTCTTCACATACGTGATGGATGAGGAATTGTCGCCAGTGATGAGCATATCATCCACATATAGAAGAAGCAGTGTCCTACCTAAAGCCTAAAGGTGAGATATGGACAAAAAGAGCAGGATCATGGGCACTGACAGTGAAATTGACAGTGGTAATCATTGAGGTAAAATACGCAAACCAGGCATGAGGAGCCTGTTTGAGGCCATAAAGAGCATGACGAAGACGACAGGCGTGTCCGTCTGGAACAGAATACCCATGTGGTGGTTGCATATAGACCTCCTCATGCAAAACACCATTAAGAAAAGTATTCTTAACATCCATCTAAGAGATAAGCTACTAGCGAACAGAAGCAACCGCAACAAGAGTGTGAACAGTGGTCATATGGGAAACAGGGGCAAAAGTCTCATCGTAATCATGACTGTACTGCTGGAAGCCGTGAGCTACAAGACGAGCCTTGTAGTGCTCGATAGTACCATCAGACCTGATCTTAATCTTGTACACTCACTTACATGTGATAGAACGAGCATGCACAAGTGTCGGTACAATATCTCAAGTCTTCGTACATCAAAGAGCATCAAGCTCCTCTGCATAGTGAGTTGCCACTCAGAATGAGAAATAGCCTCACGATAAGAACTAGGCTCATGATAGAAAGAGCATGCGCTGTCGAAGAAAAACCAAGATGATCAGGAAGCAAAAGGGATGTCTGGTCATTAAGGGCGTAACAAGGAGGAGCATAAGAGGAATCAGACGTTGGTATTGGCAAGATACCAGGAGAGAAGTCTGGTGAAGGATGATAATGCCTGGAGTAGTGCACCATAGAGAAACGAGACTGTGGTGCACGAAATGAAGTGAATAATTGATTTTAAGTTAAAGTAAGAGCGGGGCTTTCTCTTTCGGTTGAAGGACTAAATTCTATTTAATATGAAGCCTGAATTTCCCAGTCCTTTCACCAGTGAATGCTATCATGCGCTACTTCACGAACCTCTGTGTCTAGGTCCTGCCGAAAAAGACTAGGTTTAGAGTCGCCACCTAAAAAATCACTGAAAATGATGAATAAATAAATAGATAGATATACAGTGGCTATCTTCCTTCAAGTGAGAGAGAGGATCAAGAAACCATCGCCCAAAGGTGCTTTCATGAAAGCCGATCTCTGGGGGTAAAGAAACTTTCTTCACTCTTCCAGCTTTCCAAACCATGCACTGGATTTTCCTGTTCGTAAGGGAAGTGCACAATCCACCACGAACTATCTTGCAGTTAAATACGAGCATATAAAATTATCCAGCTTTCTTTTTAGAGAAGGGTAAAAATCTCTGGTTCTTTTCTTTATGGTATAGAAGGAGGTGAGATTAGGTTCCCTTTTCTTTATTTTTTGCATTTCTTATTCCATTCTGGGAAAAGATCGCAATATCTTATTCCTCAAGAAGAAAAACGGAAATTGCGTTTTCATTATGGTATGACAGAACGACAATTACTTAGATATGTACATATTGCTGCTGCAGGAATAAGAGGTGGTGTTGCAAGAGGTAGCACAGAAAGTGGGGCTATAGAAGGAACCACTGGAGACAGATTAGGGGAAGACTGTGATAGAGGAGAAATGGGTGAAGAGCTAGAGAGAGACAACCATGAGAGTGTCTCAACGGTGGAATCAGGACAGGTAGAAAAGTCTCGATGGAAGAAAGGTCGAGATTCGTCAAAGACAACGTCTTGTGAGATCCTGATTCGTCAAGCAGAAGGATCATAACAATGAGAACACTTATGCTTAGAACTGTAACCAAGAAACACACACTCAATTGACTGAACTGACAGTTTGGTATGCTCACGAGGCTGCAACAGGACAAAACGGGTGTAGCCAAAAACATGAAGGTGAGTGTACTGAGGGGCTCCGAATTAGAGACGCTCTATAGCACTGACATCCTTAAGAGCAGTGGAAAGCTGAATATTGATGAGATATGCAGCCGTAGAAACAGCTTCAGCCCAGAATTGAGGTGGAACGTGGGAGGCAAGGAGAAGAGTGCGATCAGTCTTAATCAGGTGATGATGCTTGCACTCAGCAACCCTATTTTGAGTATGGGCACTAGGACAAGAAGATTGGTAAAGAGTGCCCTGCTCATAAAGGAATTGTCTAAAGGTGCTAGAACAATACTCGCCAGCAGAATCACAGCGAAAAGCCGAAAAGTACGAATAGAGGACTCAAATTGAGTGTGAACCATTGTTACAAAGCTACGATAGATCACAAGAAACTGACCACGATTAGACACAGGGAAAAGCCATGTAAAGCGGGAATAATCATCAATGAAAATTACAAAGAATTTATGCCCACCTTTAGAGATGATAGGCGCAGGTCCCCATACATCTGAATGAACTAAATTAAAAGAACGAGAAGACAAGGTCTCACTAGAATGATAAGAAAGTTGTACCTACTTGCCCAGCTTATAATCTTGACAAAATATGGTCGTATTAATAGTAACACGTCCAAGAACACCCTAACAAACTAGTGAAAAAAAGATAGGACACACACAAATGACCTAAACGATGATGCCACTGCGCAAGCTACAGAGGTGGTGGCAGCTAGGACCCACACAAATGACCTAAACGGTGATGCCACTGCGCAAAAGCTACAGAGGTGGTGGCAGCAGTGGCGGTAGAGGTAGACATAGATGTGGCAGGAGCAACTAAAGTGGATGGAAGGTGGAGGCGGTCGACAATATAGACCCTGGCGATCCCTACGACGCCGGCTAGTCCCAAGTACCGTCCCTGTTTGTCGATCCTAGACGAAATAGGTGTGAGTCAAAACCAACCCTATAACCGAGATCAGTGAGCTGACCCACCGAGAGAAGCTGCATGGTAAGCTGGGGAACATGGGAAAGAACTGAAGCAGAAAAATCAGTGGGCAAAAGAGTGCCCTGACAATTGACAAACAATGAAGTACCATCAGCTGTCTTAACGGAGATAGGAAAATTAGGAGGTCCTACTGAAGTAAGAGATGTGGAGTCCGGTGTCATGTGGAAAGAATCACCGGAATCCATAACCCAAGAGGTATCTGGAGGAGACGTTTGAGCTAGACTGGCAGAAGCTGCTGAATATAGTCACCTCACTTAGCAACCTGACGAGCTGGTCTGTTCTCCTGTGAAGTAAGAGCCTCCCTGCCCCCCTTGGATCGTCCACCCCACACGTATTGTTCCGTTTTTTCGAACCACACAACTCTGGTAGTCATGACTGAAGTACTTGTAGTAGTTGCACTGAACTCCAGTTGGTGCGAAAACAGGAGTGGAAGCAGGCACCTGGGGAGGGACCGTAGTCGAAGACCACAACATGTAGTTCATCCCATGGACCTTTGTTCTCGAGAATGGGATCGCAGCTGATGAAACAGAAGCCATCAGTAGGCGGCATTGGACGACGCGGCGACCAAGGCAACAAAGTCTAACAGGCGGCGCTGGATGGCGCGGAGGTTAGATCAACGTTTTGTTTTTTTATTTTTTGGAGAAACTAATACAAAAAGAAACCTTATGGCCTGAGAAGACTAGATGGCCAATTCAGCTCGGGTGACATGAAGACGGTCAGGCGCAGGTCGGTTGGGCGGGCGATGGTTAGACGGGCAAAACTGAAGAACTTGAGATATGACTTGCTCGTGGGTTAAGGATGGCCAAAATAGATCTAGATGAGTTTCCACATGTCACAACAAGCAGGAGCACCCAAAGATTAGAGGCTAAAAGTTTAGGATCAAGATATCTATATAAGGGATCCAAATCGAATCAAAACCGGGCAACCTTCAAGATCTTGCTATAGCTTATCCCTAGATGGATGGTATATGATCCTCATAAGGCATCTCCATCACTTACACATCCTTGGAACTAGCAAGATCAAGAAGAAAGGAGAGGGCAAAAACACTAAATGAAACAAGTATAAGATCAACAAGAGCAAGAACACATCATGAGGATGAACAAGATTTATTTACTCCATCTTATAGATGAAGGTTTTACAGCCACTCCATCATGGAGGACAGAGCTCCCTCTCCCAAGAGCACTCACCCAAAAACTTCCCTCTAAGGATGCCTGAGTCTCAAACCCTAAAGAATGGTTGGTTAGCCTTGCATCCTTGCAACATGCCTTCAACCCCCTCCACTCATATATATGGAGCAACCAGCCCACATCAAATTCTAATAGATACTATCCGTTAGTACAATTGGAGAAACTCGTTAACCACACACACCAATTGGGTTTTACGCTCACACATGACTTATGCACGCTTCTGAAAACGTATAAGCCCAAACCCGCTAAGGAGCAAGCCTTCATCTACTTGACCTCCTCAATGCCTTCTTGACCTAAACTGCTCTCCCAAAGCCCTGCAATGCCGCGGTTTTGGTCCCATTACTATTTTCGGTATTTTGGCTTCCCCGCCAAAACACCATTGCTTTGACCATGGGCCTCACCAGCCTAGTCCATGGTCATCTCCTCCTTTGCATGAAATCCCCATGCTTGCAATGTATAGGTTCATCAATGGATCACGCATCGGTAAGTCTCTTTGTGTCGGTTCCTCTTGACCACGCTTCACTTGTATCGACCGCACCATTCGATGAGCTCAAACCTTCCCTTCAACATATCTTGTCTTCCCTATGCGTTACTTAAGTCCAACCATCCTGCGCGGCTTCCCTTATCGTACATCAGCTCATCCTTGAGCCTAGTTCCGTTCCACGCCGTCGACCATGGTTGTCTCTAGGCTCCCCTACACATCAAAGACCAAGAAATCGTTTTCGAGTACAAGTTCTTCATAATTTGACTCACGTTAGTTCAAACATGCTTTATGCACTATGAATGCAATGATCTAGAACTCTAAAACTCAATCTATGACCATTTCCCACTAATATCTAAAACCCCTCGGATATTTTCAGATACAACTGGTATGACCGCCCTTGATCGGCCAGTCGGACCACGATGGTCAAACCCCGGTAATAGAGGAGCCGGTCAAACCGTGGCACCTATGTTGGTCTGACCACTCGGCGAACTCCGGTCGGATCACCACCCGTTGGTCGGTTGGACTGATACTAATTCTTTCGCACACATAAGTGAGCACCTCTATGGAATAAACCAGCGGTCAACTAAAAACCAGCCGCATTGCATCGGTGGTCCGCCGTCCTCAAAATCCGGTCACACTGGATATCGCTCAGACTGCCACCTCGGCCAATCAAACTACCCCTGCACAGCAACCAGACCGCCTCTGCAGGCCAGTCAAACCACTGCCCACTAACAACAAATCTGAAAACTTGTAAACTTTTACAAATTCAAATATCAACTTGATACGATTGCCAATTGTTTAACACAATTGAAGCAAGCATATTCTCAACGTGGTTCACAAATATCTTCAGTTTACATCTGAGCACATGATTGTCAGTGTCTCGGTGCTACACATATGCATGCCTACCTATATTGATTATGTGTTTGTTCATATTTGTCTTGCATGTGTGGTGCATGCATTTATTCAGTCCATGCTGTAGATTTGTATCTGATATTTTTACGGAACCAGCTGATCGCTAATGAAATGAATGTAGACAGTTTGGGTTCTCAGATCTGTAGGGCCTAACTTTATTATTCTTTTGTTTTTATGCCAAGGTACCATATGGAACTTGTTATAAGGTTTGCAAGTAAGGGGGCGTGGTTAGAATTGATTGCCTCTCTCCAAATTTACATTTTGTTTGTTTTAAGACTTCCATGTTTAGTCATTTGGAGTGTTAAGAGATTCTAGAGTTAATATATATCAACCATTCGGTCCATTCAGGTTGCTGGAACTAATTAACCAATCCTGTCAGTCAACTCCTTTATTGCTGTTATGCTAGCTTTTGGCTCATCAATATATTTCTCCCACTATGCTAGTAACTCACTGGCATATGTTTTTGACAAAGAGGCAACCTTTTCATTTGTTCCCTTTCTTGTCGATGATAAAACCGTCTGGGGCCTAGTTGGTTTTAAAATGTTCTCTCTTTCTTTTAGTGGATATATTAGACATATCCTCTGGTGCTACCTCTTTTTTTCTTTTCTGTACCTTAGATATGCCTAGAGCCTAGTACTTTCTGAAACAGTTCACTTTGGTCCCTAATATAAAATTGGTTACTGAGTCCCTATACTTTCAATAATTATTTATCTATGACTCTGCACCCAATTTGCGTGTGTGGCATTAATATACTAGATTATTTTAGTCATTCAATTACATACCAGCTTGTAATTCATCAGGTTGTTTACAAGGAGAATTCATTCTAGAAAAATATAAAAATGCCAATAATTTTTGCATATATGCTCACAAGATGAGAGGACATGCATTTTTTTTTACTTTGTAGAAATTCTATTTCTTGTGTTCTCATATGTGTTTGCAATCGCTACTACTTCATGCACATCAGAATAGGATACTATCCAGTGTGTTAGTTGTTGCGCATGTCAATGAAGGCCTTTTTTCTGGGCAACAAGGTTTGTGGTGCAAGCTATGAATGAAACTGCCTACACTTGGTGTTGAAGTGTTTTTGGATTCTGTAGCCTTTAATGAGTTTATCCCTGTATATTCATTAAAGCAAACAATGTGCTATGCATAATGTGTGCATCTTATTGATGATTTATTTGTGTGTCAGAGGGTATGTTGCTCTTGTTCAGAAGAAGGATCCAAAATTTTGCTCGCTATCTCAGATATTCCATGACCAGCAACAATATGATGATCGCTATAACAGTTCATGCCCATTTTCGGTAGCAAAGTTTCAGCGATGGGATTGCTTAAAGTGCTTGGATAAGGTGAAAAATTCAGATCACAGAACAACATCTAGAACTGTTTCTATGAAGCAGGATGGCACAAGTGATTGTTGCTCTATTTCATTTGTTCGAAGTTTTAATTCCAAAAGATTATTTCCTTGCACACAACAATCATCTCAAGGGAAGAATGCTGATAGATCAACTCTTTCAAAGAGTGCCCAAGAAAGCAATTCCAAATGCAACTCACCTACTTCTGGCAAGAAAGGAGCTACAGAGGCGAGTACTCATCCACCCACAAAAGGTATGGTAGAGCTTGGTAAATTCCTAACTAGGTTTTTTTTAATATAAAATAAGCTAATGTGGCTGTGTTGTCCTCAGATTTACAGGGGTCATCCTATAATCATGATGCGACCGCAGATATCTCAGATAATGCTTCTGTGGATGTTACGGCTTTACCTGATGTTTCCCACATTAGGGCAAACAAAGAAGGAAATGGCACGGAAATCCCATGCAATCCAAAACTTTCTGAAGTAACTCTGGCGCCAAATGCAGATGAAAATGAAAAAACCCAGGAGATTCTGATTGTTGACTGCAATATGACCAATGTTCCTAAACCAATACCTGGGCAGAAAGGTGATCAGGTCTGCAACAACGGTCCACATGAAGAAGCAGCTTCAAAAAGAAGTGTTGAATCTAATTGTAAGAAGAAGAAAGATAACAAACCCACTGCGCAGATTGGTGATCCAAAACATTCTGAAATAACTCTGACGGCAAATGCAGATGAAAATGGAAAAACCCAGGAGATTCTGATTATTGACTGCAATACGACCAATGTTCCTAAACCACTACCTGGGCAGAAAGGTGATCAGGTCTGCAACAGCGGTCCATGTAAAGAAGCAACTTCAAAAAGAAGTGTTGAATCTAATTTTAAGAAGAAAGATAACAAACCCACCAATGTTCCTAAACCACTACCTGGGCAGAAAGGTGATCAGGTCTGCAACAACGGTCTACGTGAAGCAGCAGCTGCAAAAAGAAGTGTTGAATCTAATTGTAAGAAGAAGAAAGATAACAAACTCACTGCACAGGTTGGTGGTCCAGACGTAAAAATTCGTCGGAAAAAGACAAAAAAGCTGCGGCTATTATCAGAAATCATAAGCACTGACCAGGTAGGGCGGTCTAGAAGTGATATTGAAGTTGATCATGAAAAGGTCGCTGATCTCTGTGAGGATGATAGAATTAGGGATGATGTTACTCCTGTAAGCCACCAGACAGTGGGAAAAATCCGGTCGAAAACTACTAAGAACAAGACAAAATGCAAAGGAGTTGATGTTGTAGATGATGGGTTATCACTTATGAACTCGCTGAAAAGAACTCATAAGAAATTAAGAACTGATAAGAAAGATTCAGAATGCAAGGATTTTGATTCTTGTGCTGCTAATTCAAGATCTACTGCGGATATCTTTGCTTCTAAAGATATGCATCACGGTTTTCCATCCTCAGTTGGGAATTCGAGCAAGAAAAAAATGCTACCTATTACCAGTACTCAGCAAGGTGATGAAAATATTCAGAATAATAATCTGGAGATAAATATGCAGAAGACAGATAACATGCGGCAAATTGAATCAGAGAATTCTGCACAGAGGTGCTTGCCAAAGGCAAACACCTTGAGTTTGAGCAAGAGGATTTTTCTTTCAACTGCCAATGCCCAACATGGTGATGAAAACGCTAAAAACAATACTGGAAAGAGAACTATACTCAGGACAGATGATCAATGCCAAATGGAATCCGAAAACTCTATGCAGAGGTACCTGTCAAAGGTAAGATTGCTTATGGATAGACACTCGGCTTCTCTCTTTTTTCCATGTTCCCATTTTTTTGTGAATCGTGTGGCATTTTGTTCTATGTAAATTGATAAAACCAACATTTATCAGAAGGAAATAACAAATACCTACGGAACTATATCAAGAAAGATGCATACAACACACTATGTTTATTTACCTTCTTTCCCCTGTTTTGCTTATTTGTGCTTTGATGATCTTATGGTTAATAAGCATACAGCATAGTATGTTTATTTACCTCTTTCCCCTATTTTGCTTACTTGTGCTTTGATGATCTTATGGTTAATAAACAATTTTGCCAATCTGTGCTAGTATAGGATGGTTTTTATTACAATGGTGCAATATTTGTGTTCACACTGAAAAATTATAGTACTTCCCTGCCAAATATTATAAAATATTCATATTTTGCATCATAAATCATCTCAGGTTTCTCTGGGTAAGCGTGATATCCAAAATGTGACTGGTCTTCTTGAGAAAAAATTACCCAAGAAGAGAAAGAAACAAAAGCTAGAACTGATGCATGAAAAACATGCCATAATAGATGACATCCCCATGGACATTGTCGAATTACTGGCTAGAAATCAGCATGAGAGACAGCTTATGACTGAGACTGGTTCTTTTGACATTAGTCATACTCAATCCAAGATGACTGCGGATGATGATTGTCCTATAGTAGCTGCCAATGATGGTCCAAATTATGCATCAACTGTGCTTGTCACTAATTTCCAGAAGTCTTTGGCAACAGAAAGTAAGCAGAAGGCATTACAGGTTCATGTAGCATCCAGCACACAGGCTACCACCAGTACACATCCTCCGAAATTACAGATTCCTGGTCATTTAAAGTCTACCCAGGAACAACAGCCTAATTTGCGCATGGAAGAAGTAGTCACTATTGCCGCAAGCTCACCAATATTTTCACAATATAAGGATCAGTATATCGATGAAGCACCAGCTGAGTCCTGGAGCCATAGGGGAACAAGGAAATTAATGTGGGACTCTTTCAAGGCAGCTCCAAGGGATTCATCAATAGCAGCATATGGCTCTCAATTCAGACCTAACATTCGAGGAGTTGATTTAACTCCAACTCATATGACGGGAGCTTCTAATAAGTATCCAAATCACCAACCAGTAATTACAGCACTCGACCACTGTACAAAGCGAGTAGTTAACCAGGTCCAGGCAAGAAGTTTTCCAAGTGCAATATCAACCATGGAAGCTGGTAACTTGTATGATCGAAGAAATGCTGGACAGTCAAGCTTCTATCAAAAAGAAACCATGCCTGCAACTCATCTCCTGAGACTGATGGATTCATCAACGCTAGCAAGCTTTCCAAACTATGAAACATCTAACAGGAATCAGATGGAATTTCAGCTTCGTAATTCACAATACACACATAATCAGTACGAAGGATCAACTAGCACATCGTATGGAAGTAACCTAAATGGAATGGTTCCATTGACGTTGGAAGATTTTTCACGTCATAAGTTACAGCCGTTGACATTGGAAGACTTATCACATCATCAGTTACACCCAAATTTGCACAGACCTTTGCGCCCACATCCTAGAGTTGGTGTGCTCCCCTCCTTTCTGCGGGAGGAAATTGCAAACTGGTCGGAGAACTGTGGGACACAGTCTGGTT
This sequence comes from Dendrocalamus latiflorus, assembly GCA_017311315.1. Taxonomy (NCBI): domain Eukaryota; kingdom Viridiplantae; phylum Streptophyta; class Magnoliopsida; order Poales; family Poaceae; genus Dendrocalamus; species Dendrocalamus latiflorus. The sequence continues at coordinate 9,923,376 of CM029664.1, forward strand.
ATAGAATAGGGTTGTCCAAAGGGATAACATCGTTTGATATGAACAAAAAGGAAAATTTTGAGGCCTTGAACTCGGGAATGTTTTCAGCAAAATGGAATGCGCTTCAGATGGGTTCTGTTAGTTCCAATTCAGAATTTTTATCAGCGAGGAACAATTGGACCAGAGGCAAGGGGAAAATGACCCATCCGTTGGACAAGTTTGTAAAACAGGATATCTGTGTGACTAACAGAAATCCAGCTGAGTTTACTGCAATTAGTGATAATAATGAGTATATGATGAACCTTTGAAGCAGACAGCAGTGTGCATAATTCCAAAACATTTACAATCATACATTTCATCTTTATGGCGTCAACCAATCAATACTGTAAGAGGAAGGCTTTGCTTGTCTGTTGTAAAGTAAGTAGATTGTTTTATTGTTAAAAGATCTATTGAGTTTCATGCACCAACCAGTTCACCCAAAAACTTAAGCTGACGAGGAAAGATGGACAATTCACTTATACTTCAACACTCCCCCTCACGTGTAGGCTCCCTTAGGCCTAATACGTGGAATAGAAGTGGACTGCAATTAATTTTTTTTAATTGCGTCAGCCTGGTCTTGAACTCGAGACCTCTTGGCTCTGATACCATATTGAGTTTCATGCACCAATCAGTTCACCCAAAAGCTTAAGCTGATGAGGAAAGATGGGCAATTCACTTATACTTCAACAAGATCACTTCGATCAAAATGAAAATATACTTATTTTAGTAAGGATGGTGCATGCAGGCTCTTTGTAAGATTGGGGTGCTCCGTTTTCTGGATGGAAGACTAACAGTTACCATGGGCTTTCAAGCTGCAGCCTCCAGTTTATGTATGTAATGCAATAGGCCAAGAAATGATCCTCCAGTGGTTGTGCAAAAGCCAATGAAGCTTGTCCTCATAATGCGCTTGTTTTGTACAAGAGATGTGTAAGCGTGCGATCATAGAATGGCTTGCCCGTTTTGTAATTATCATAAGGGTTTTATAATGTTTGTGACTGATGGAAAGGATGGACAGTCAATGACTGTGTGTTAAGATCGGTCAACTAGTTCTAGTTATCATATGTTGTAAACTACCAAATTGATGTGTTTTACTCTTAAAGGATGCTCCAACACCGGAGAAGATATATACTTCTCAATTTCTGGGCGTCGTTGATCGAATGTCTCTGATCTGAATAGGCAGGTATATGTACTTCTCATCTCTTGTAGCTCATTCCTGTGTAGGGAGTGTTGCACGTTCTTTGCGACTATGTTCATGTTCCTTTTTCTTCAGTAGCTTGTTCTGATGCTGATAGTTTCACGGAATATAGCCTCCTTAGGTTGTCTTAATGAACTTTTCTAATTATATGCGAGGTTGAAGCCTGTGTTTCAAAGTTTTTTTCGTTTTTAGTTTCTTGTATAACCACATTTCCAAAACTATCCTCACCAGTACCCGCACAGAGAGATTTGAAATATAGTCATCCACAAGAGCAATCTTATTACCGGGGTAAAACTTGTCGAGCTTTTACAGCATCAAGGGAGCAAAACGACTCCACTACACTACTACAGTGCACAAGAGCACTAGGAATTATGCTACTAGCAATTATGCTTCTACGACGACCTTCCATCCCATTTTGAGTAGAATCATGGATCATCAGGACATCGCGTTGAGGAAACAGGCCACAATGTTTGACTATGCGAAACAAGCACTTCCGCAAATGTACCGCCTATAAAATTAAGAGGAAGTGTCAAAGACTTACTGGAAATCAAGATGCTTAACTGGAAAGATTGGTGCAAAATTACTGATGATCAGTTTAAGCAAATAGTATAAACTTGAATGGTACCTTACTGTCCTATTGGAGCCTGTCTGGATTCTCTTTCTTGTTACCTCCTTGTGTCTTGGAGGTTGAAGAACCACTTTGATCGCGGTGTCGAAAACAGCTTTAATGTTCTATTAACAATCACCAATAAAAGAATGTATCCCTTAGATAATACTCTTCAGAAAGCAATCGAGTAAACTAACATACTAAGAGAACAAGAAATTCCAAGACTTCCATTCAGAGGATGTAGCAAATGCATACTCTGTCTTGAAGCTGCATTCTATATAGGCCACTGCACATATTTGCTTCCTAAGCTCTTCTGCCTCACACGCAAAAGGTGAATTTGGTATTTGTTAGAAAATGTCTGGTAGTCTGGTTACCTTTATCTGAATGTAAAATGTACAAACCTGCTCAGTTGATATAATGGAAGCAGCCGCATGACCAGCAAGATAAGCTCTATCTTCTTGGCGATCTACACATATGGGAAGCTCGTAATATAACAGCAGTCAGAGATATATATACATTACTAGTTAGTATACCAAATTCCTTTGTGGAGTTGAATAACATTCAGCTAAGAAGTTATAGATGGTAAAGAACATATAGCATACCCAACTTGGTTCCAACAAGAACTACAAGAGCACCAGGTGCGAACTGGCGAATCTCTGGCATCCACTTTTCAGAAGAAAGGCAGGTCATTAGTATGCACTTGAGAGCTTTATTAAAGAAAGAGGTAAAGAACAATGCAATGTGATGTAGTCGTGGGTCTGCAAGGTGGCGAGCTTCATGTTGATATCTGACACTAGGAACTACGAGGTCAACAGAATGCTAGCTTATGCAGTGCGTTTCTCTCACCAAAATTGAGCGCAGAAACAAGCATGATTGTACTTGTACAAGCAAGCGGAAGTATTGTATACAGTATCTAAGTGATACAGACTGCGAAGACACACAAACAACAACAATTTTGCATCGATAGGCATTATCAGAAAGCATTCCTTTGCTCTTTTACATTGACAGTTTTACAGATGTAATCTCGGATATAATATACAAGCATGGTTCAATGCTTTACTACTATTCTTTGCTTATTTGCTGTCAAGATACCACCTTGCCATAATGCCCACCTGATAAGACTTTTTCTGAATCCACCAATCTAGTCAATGCAATGCATTAGAAAACCGTAGAGATTCCACTTCCAGCTTGGGAAGAGCTCCAACTAATCAGCTAAAATAGCATCAGATCAGGACGAGCTGAGCATTCTGAGTATCTTACCTTCTTTTGAACATTCTCACAGCACGCTCTGCTGATCAGAGAGAAGGACAAGATAGACACAACAGCTACCCTGTAGCTATGCCTGCTGTAATCCTCTTGACATACAACCCAATCACCCAAAAAGAAAGAAAGAAAAAACTCCACGTCAAAATGGGGAAGAGGAGATGTTTTGCTGGACAGTGTACAAAGTGAACAGCAACACTTGAGGAGGAGAAGGATTTGCATCTCCGGCAAGCTTCCCCACCTGCAGTGTCCCACAAGCCCAGGCTGACAATGCTCCCATCCACAGAGACATTGGCACTGAAGTTGTCGAACACGGTGGGGATGTAATCCTGCCATGAATGAACAGGAGCAAGAACAACCAAACCAAAGCAAACCACTAGGTCGACCAAATCAGGTCAAGAATAGATCACTATCTGGTGATTGGGGGTAGAAGAACAGGAAAGTTAGAAGATAGACACTCAATGGTGGGGAACTTGTTGCAGGTGTAGCAGATGAGCATGTAGGTCTTGTCCACGGCGCCGTTCCCCACGGTGACGCACTTGATGAACTTGGTGGTCGCTGAGCTCGCCGCCGGTCCGTTCATCTCTCCTTACCACCGCCCTACGCTCTTCTCGCTACTACAAAAGAGGCTATACTGGACGGGTTGTAATACCCCAAAATTCTGCATAAAGGGAAACATTAGGGATAAAGAGCGTATTTTGCCGTCAGACCCATCGACTTTTAGAGTGTCAATTTAGTATCGCGCGCAGAGGTTCCCAGACCATCCCAGGACGGTAGGCACCGTCTAGAGAGCCGTATAATTAGCGCTCTCAGAGGTTCCCGGACCGCCTAGGGACAGTCAGCACCGTCTCGCGTTTCGGGTGTTCATCATCCGACACATCTTAACCTTACCTTTTACCGATTTACCGCTGCAGTAAAGACCCCCCCAAACTAACAGCCTTGGACCAAAATACCCTTGGGCAGCCAAGTTTGTGAGAGGGGCATGGGTTTTAAATGAGGGCAATTCGGTAAATTCACAAATGCAAGGCAGCCCCAACCTTGCTCATTTAAGCTAGCCCCATGCAGCCAAGCCGCATTTCCCATCCCATTCTCTTGGCCAAGGTAAGAGCATAGCAAAGGGAGCACCACTCCATTTCCCTCCCACTGTCAAGGCCGAAAGCCCCAAAACACAAGCACATCCGCACCACCACAGGGAGGAGGCGAGGAAGAAGAAGCCAGAGGAGAAAGGGCAAGGGGGCGGCCGGCCGTGGCGGCTAGGGGAAGAACCACCTGAACCTCAACCTCATCCACGCCATTCCTTTTCCTTCTAGCTCGGCAATCAAGTAAGCTCACCTCCCGTTCTCGGCGCCATAGCACAGAGCATGTGAAAGGTAAAATACGTAGAGTGTAGAGCAAACCGACGAGTAGAAGTAGTGGCGCTGTAGGGGAGCGGCAGAAGAGGCGGCCGGCGGCCGTTGGCCGTGCCGGCCGGGCGGTGGTGCCCAGCGCTCCACCACCGCGCGCGCGCACAAGGGGGAGGAACGGTCCGGCCTTGGTCGGCCGGATCCGAGGGGAGTGAAGGAGGGGCAGGGTGGCCAGAGGGGGAGCCGCCGCCGACAGGGGGGAGTCGGCCGGATCTGGGCCCGGTCGGCCGGCTTGGGAGGAACCACCGGCACCGGCGCTCCTCGGGCCGAGACCCTCCGCGCCGCTCGGCTGCGCAAGGGAGAGAGGGGCGAGCGGAGGCCCTCCGCGCCGCTAGAGAGAGAGGGGAGGCGAAGGGAGGCGGAGGCCGGCGGAGGGGCTGCCGGCGGTGGGATGGGGGCCGGCGGTGCCGAGCCAGCCATGCGCTACCGCGCCGCCCCGGGCCAGGCCGGTGGAGGGAGAAAGAAGGGGAGAGGGTGGGGGGAGGAAGGTAGAAGGGGGGCGGCAGGAGGGGCCGCCGGCGGTGAGGGGGTCGCCGGCCGACCTTGCGCGCCGCCCCTGGAAAAAGGCCATTCGGCCGATTGGGAGTGGGGGAGAGAGAAGGAGCCAGGTGAGGTGGGGAGAAAAGAAAAGGAAGAGGGAAGAGAGAGGAAAGGAAAAGAGAAAGAAAAGAAAGAGAAGAGAAGAGAAGAAAAAGAAGAAGAAGAAGAAGAAAACAAAAGAGGAGAAAAAGAAAAGAAAAGAGGAGAAAAAGAAAGAGAGAGAAAAATGGGTTCGGCACCTGCGCGACAGGTCCCTCAAAACCCGTGCAATTACGCCCAAGGTCGGGATACGAGCTGAGGGACGTTGTTCTCCGTTTAAGCTCTGGATTTTTGTTTTGCCATTGAGTCGGGTTGATGTGTGCGCAGGTGGAGGTCCCGGGTCGGAGTCGTCCACGCGTCATCCCCGAGGTTAACCAGGCAAGTGCATTGTAAAGCAGTGAATTCGGGTAGTGATTTCGGTTAAATTGAATGATTTGGGGTAAGTTTACCTTTTCCGGGTGCATATTGAGAAAAGATGAATAATGAACGTTAAGACATGGCAAGTTGATATGCATAAATGAACTTGCAAGTGCATGGTAGAACACTGGATGGTGGTGGATGATTGGTTTTTCATGTCATTTGTGCCATGTTCTACAATACTTATGATTTCGTGCTAATCATACTTGGATGAGTGTTGCTTATGATTAAGTGCCAACAGTGACAGCATGTTGCATTATGCATTGCACTCATACACAGACAACAGAACCTACTTCGGTAGGTACTCCACGGGAGTGGAGTTTGGATCCCCGTATGAAAGAGGATGGGGATTGAGTGGTTCATCGACGGGTGAACACTCCGCTATACCGGTATAAGCTACAGTTACATACGCATTACAGATGCATTGCATTGCATGAAAATAGAACTGAACAGTGATACAGCTACAGATGCATTGTATTGCTTACAAGAATTAACAATGAAACAGTTACAGAGATAGCGATGTACAGTTCACAGAGATGAGAGGTGATAACAGTAAAATAGTTACAGAGATAGTGACGTATAGTTCACAGAGATGGAAGGTGATAACCGTAAAATAATTACAGAGATAGTGATGTATAACTCACAGAAATGGGGAGTGATGATAGTAGAACAGTACAGAGATAGTGAGGGGCAGCACACAAAAATGGGAAGTGATGGCTGTAGAATAGTTACAGAGATAGTGAGGTGTAGTCCACAGAGATGGGAAGTGATAACCGTAAAGTAGTATAGGCTAAAGAGTTGAGAAAGAAGTGCATGAGCATGTGCATGAGCATGTGCATAATGATCGGTTAATAAGAACCTAAAGAGATAAGAGAAATGTGTATGTGCTTGATGAGTAGTCCATCGGGATGTAAAGTGGTTAAATGGAGAAGTGGTTAATGAAACTGGATTGAACATGGTCTAATGGAGGAACCTGTCATTTGCTGTTTTGCTTTGTACTTGCTGAGTCGGTGGACTCACCCTTGCTTTGTTGTTGTTTTTAAGTGACCGTTGAGGAGGTCAAGCACGGGCGGGAGTAGCACATGAATAATTGGCATGACCCAGCAGCACTTTTGTATCACCTTTGTTAGTGTACTTTAGCTTTGACTAGGCTAGAGTAATCACTAAAAATGCTATGTTGTATCTGAACGCAGTAGTATGAATAAATTTAATGTTGGCTTAAATTCCTTTAGTGTTGATGAAATGGTATGAGTATGCAGAGGTGGTAGCATCTTGGCCCAGAGAGTGGGCGGGGTGTTGCACGGGTACATCACAGACGGTTCATACGGAACAGTCTGTGCTTAAACTATCACAGACAGTTCATACTACCAACCGTCTGCGATATTTTCACAGACGGTTATTAACACGAACCATCTGTGATAATCAAGACAACACAGACGGTTTATGTTAATAAACATCTGTGAACTTTCACAGACGGTTCTTAATACGAACCGTCTGTGATAATCGAGACATCATAGACGATTTGTATTGATAACCGTCTGTGAACTTTCACAGACGGTTCTTAATACGAACCGTCTGTGTTAATCGAGACATCATAGACAGTTCGTATTAAGAACCGTCTGTGATAATCACATGTCACCGATAATTGGTGTATACCCAGGATTTCGATCTCACCCGTCCATTCTCTCCACATCGAATGGCAGGCACCAGTTCCTCCCGCTACTCGGCCCTTATTAATAACTCCCCATCTACCTTTCCACTGGTACTAGTCACGCGTGAGTTCATCCACTTGCTAGCTTTGATATCTAATATCAATATGCTTGGTCCTAGAGTGTTGCATTGGGTTTTTTGCAATGTTTATGGCACTAGTGTTGTCACAGAACAGACGAACACCATCTAAATCTAACCCATAGTCCTGCAGAGTAGATAAAATCCAGAGCACCTGAGAGCAACTACTAGCTACAGCTACATACTACGCCTCAGCAGTAGACTGTGCAACAGATAACTGCTTTCTAGATGACCAAGAGATAAAAAATATGCTTAAGAAATGACAAGTGCCAGGAGTACTCTTCCTATCTAATTTACACCCCACAAAATTAGCATTAAAAAAGCCCAAATGGAGAGTGCAAAATCAAAAGAATACTAAAGTTCAAAGTCAAAAGCGCTCTGAAGGTACCTGAATGTGCGACGCACTACTTGACGATGAGAGACACGAGGTAAAGTCTGAAATCTAGCGCATAGACACACAGCAAAATATATATCCAGCCTCAATATCGTGAGGTAGAGGAGAGAGTTGATCATGCTGCAGTACTCCTTCTGGTCTACGGGCTCTCCATTCTCATCAGGATCTATCACAGTAGAAGTGGCAACGGGAGTAGATATTGGCTTGCGGCTTCCCATGTCAAAGCGTCAAATAAGGTCCTTTGTATACTTACTTTGTTGAATAAAGGTCCATTCTTTCAATTGCTTGACTTGAAAACCAAGGAAGAATGTCAGCTCGCCATTATACTTATCTTGAATTCTCTGTTCATAGAATCTAAAAATCTAGATACAAAAGCATGAGAAGAACCACCGAATATAATATCAACATATAAATCTTAACAAGTAAGAAGTTATTTCCATGCCTGAGAGTGAACTAGGACCAGTCTCATCAAAAGTGACTTCACAAATCTCAATAATTATATTAGTATCCAAATTAAATACACGATAGCTACGAGAATGAGTAGGATATCCAAGGAAAATAATGCTCTAATCCTCTCTCAGTTCAAAAAGTGGCAAAAGAAGAGTTCTTGAATTTTGTGCTATTATCCTAATGGCTCTCATGGCTTCTGGGAGATCAACTACTAGTCTAAGTGCCAACTCTCTAAAGCAGCCAAAGGCATCATCCTTAGAAACTAAAAAATACACCCAAGAATACCTGGAGTATTCATCTATAATGACAAGCACATACCACTTCCCTCCGTAGACTGGACTCTAGAATGATCAACTACGTCTAAGTGAAGAAGCTGTCCAGATTTAGTAGTCGTCACTAAAGTAAGAGGTGGATGAGAAACAGAAACCATCTTACCATGTCTATAGGGTGTGCACACTAGGTCTCTAGCACTCTTAAGTCTAGGTAGTCCTCTAATCAGGTTCTTACAGCTAACTCTAGTCAAGTGGTCGAAACCTATATGTCCATTATGCGATGCCACAACATTAAGCCATGAGAGTTAGAAGCCACAAGACAACTAGAGCTAGAGATAGAAGAGATACTAAAATCAGCACTAAAAATCCTCTCAAGCCTAGAGATCCCACAAACATGCTCACTAGAGGAGTCTAGAACTTTACACTCTCCACTCTTAAACCTCACTTCTAGATACTCATCAAGAAGCTGGGAGACATATAGCAGATTATACCTCAACTTATTACCAAAGTGATGTCCTTAAGCATGAAGATGTTATTGATGCGCAATGTGCCCTTGGCTATGATGGTCCTTGTAGAAGCATTCTCAAATATAATCAAATCATTGCTGGAAGCACGTGTGAGGAAGAAGAACCATCTAGAATCTCTGATCATGTGTTGAGAACACCTGGAGTCAACAAGCCACACATCTTCTTTCTCGCATGCTGGACCTATAGGGCATAAGCAATAAATATCTATGCCTCAGTACTGGGGTTAGTGATAAAAGACATGCAAATCCAGTACTGAGCCACACGATGTTAAGGAACAACAGTAGAAGCAGAAATAAAATGGTTAGAAAGATAATCATAGAATGCACATGAGAACCACCTAGCCCTCTCTGAATCAGCCTACCAAAAGGCCAGTACACCCCATGACTACATGCAACCCGTGGTCTACTCTCACGATATCTTAACCCAAAGCACTGCTTAGAGCCACCAAAGGAGTCAAAGAAGTCATCTACAAATCTAAACCTATGTCTAGATGAAAAGACAAGCTGCCTGATTCTAGAGATGCTCACTGGTGAAGGAACTCCTCTAATGGACCTCAAAGTGCACTCTCTATTTTCCCTCTCAACCTTAGCTTTACAAAAACAAAACTTAACTATGTGCCCATCCTTCTTGCAAAAGGTGCAATGATACTTGACCTTTTGAGGAGCCTGACCTGATGAGAAAGAAGTACATGTCTTGCTAGAAGGGTTTTGGGTAAAAACCTACAGATCTAAAGACTGTCTTAGATGACTCAAGGGGTTCTACATCAGACTTGCCACTCTTAACAATCCTCAGAACCTTAGGTGAGTGGTTCTTGGAATACTCTCAAGAATTAAAACCTAGGCCTCTCTTCTTCACACTCATTTTAGATTGGTCAAGTATCATGTTGAGGTTTTTCTTCCTAGTAGAAAATTTCTCAAGGATCTTTTTGAAGTAGTTGTTTTCTTTGGTTAGGTTCTCACATATGGCACACTCTTTTGACTTGGTTTCCCTAGCATACATCTCCTTATGAACAACTACCTAAGTTTTAGAGCCTCACAAGATACACAAGGGAAATTTTTAACCCTAGCTATCTGCTCTTTATACTTGACCTAAAGGCCTCATGCATTTAATATAAATCACTCCCAATCATAGCACAAAATGCACAAGAAATAGAATTAATAATTTTCTCAGATACAGTCATGGCTATAGATTTTTCAATTTTAGCTTTCTCCTCTAGTGTATTATTAAGAGCACCATTCTCAATTGTGAGTTTAGAGCAGTTTTCACATGAAACAGTCCAAGAATACATAAACATTTCAGTCATTTCTTTCAATTTAACTTTATTATCCTCACAATAAGAGCAAGTATGATTATGATTAAATTTATGCAATTCCTTAATAGCACTATCCAACTTTATCTCAAACAAAGCATAATTTGAACAAGAAGAAAGAATATCATCTACAGTAATCACATCTAAAGTAATAGCATTCAAGTAAACATAATCATGACTTGATTTGAGATAATCTAGTTCATCTGGAGCATTCTTGCGTTGATCAACAACAGGGGAATAAGCAGATTTTAGTGTTGATAATTCATTATGCAAGCACAAGCAAGATTCACAATCATCAGGAGTAATTGATTTGAGCCTAATAATCTTTAGGTTCAAGTTGTTAATCATAATGTCCTGATTTCTAATCATTTTAACTCGCTTCTTTAGTTGTTGTTTAGTTGCAACAAGAGTATGTTTCATTACTTTGGAGGAATGGTGTACCTCGTCGGGGTCGCTATAAGGCTCGTCAGAGTCGGAGGAGTCGACGTCGTGGCTGCTCTTGGCCATGAAGCACATGCCGGTGAAGTCCAGGGCCTTCTTGTCGTGGGTGTCATCCTCGTCGTCCTCTGTCCCCAAGTCCACATTGCTCATGTCAACATTCTCAAGAGTGACCCGGTTGAAGAACTTCCGATTGTTAATCTTCTTTGCCTTCACGTCTCAAGCTTGAGGATGCATCCGAAGGTCCTTCTCCTCCTTGCCTTTCAGGTTGGGGCACTTAGCCTAAATATGATTTGGCACACCACACTCAAATCAAGTCATCGGACCACCTCTTCTCTTATTCCTCACTTTATTGTGAACTCTTGTGAATTTTGTGGATATGAAGGCTAAATCTTCCTCAGATAATCTCACTAGTTGCTCATCGCTCAAGGAATGCAAGGCGGCCAAAGAAAATCCAGAAAAAGCCAAAATCCATGGAGCCTGAAGAACTGCTCTGAGAATAGTCCATCATAAGTGCCATTGACTTTGTCTTGGGAAGAAGTGAGATGAAGTCAATTTCATAAGTCTTCAACCTCGAGTAGAGCCTATCCATGGTAACCTCACTCATGACAGTGTTGTAATTGATGGATATGATTTTCATCCCCCAACCTCTAAGCACCCAAAATTTGGCATTCATTCTCAGAATTAGAGAAGGTCAGGCCAATAGCATGAAGATTATGAAGGATCTTGTGGAACCTTCCCTACAACTCAACCAAATATTCATCGGGCTTTTGCTCGATCTTGGAGTATTCCTTCTTGAGTTTGTTCTGTCTCACTTTCTCGATCACAGTAGAGCCCTCATGCTAATCATAGAGGCCTTCTAGATCTCATGAGCAGACATCAAATGAGCAACTCGCTCCAACTCAGATTGACTAAGCCCCTAAATCAAGAAGTTGCGTGCCTTAATGTTTGCCTCTACATCGGGAGAGATCATATCGTCATTGGCCGGCACCGCATAGTGATTTTTGACTTTGAGCCAAATTGCATGCCCTTGAGCCTCAATGTATGCATGCATGCAAGACTTTCAATAAGAAAATCAACTCCATTGAAAACGACTGGCTTGGTTGAATACTTGTTTATCACCATGACTTCTAAGATCGGTTAAGATATATGAGAAGAGCTAACCGAATTATGATACCACTTGTAGGACCGAAGATGGCAACAGAGAGGGGGTAAATGGTGTCTCGAAATTTTTCTGTAAGTATTCTCCAATCATTCACTTCAATAGCTACAAAGCTATGATGATTAGGATAAAAAGCCAACATAAAAACCAGCGAACCAAGAATATGAACTTTGGAGAAAAGATTAGCAAAATTGGTAGTACCACTATAGTACTGTGACATTATTGTTTGCTACAGTAACAATGATACTACTGCAGCTACAGTAAATCAGGATGAACAATGATTTCAGCACTATTTCACGAACAAAAAACATATGAAAATTTTGATATCTAAATCTAAATGACATGAAACTTTGTACGGATCTTCTCTAGGATATGAAGAACTTATTCCAACAAACGATCATGAAAATTATTTTCAAAGTGGAGACATTTTTTAGTTTGAACATAGATTGCACCAAAACTAATCAAAAACCTAAAACGGTGAATGCGACTTGCTCGTGGGTGGATGATAGCTAAGATGGCTTTAGATATATTTCCACATGTCACAGTAAGTTAGAACACCGAAGAAATTAAGCCAAAAACCACATATTACGAAATCACTCAATGAGGCCAAAATCATGGAAAATCGGGTTTCTTCGTGAACTTGCTATCAAAGTGGCATGTTGGGTGGAGATTGATTTTCAGAGGTTATCTCCATCTCTTAAATATTCTTTGCTCAACAAGATCAAGAAGAGGTAAGAGAGGAGATCGAAACCAACGAAATCAAGAGCCAATTAATCAAAACATGAAAGATCCATCGAGATGATCAAAGATTGATATATTGCTACTTGAGGAGGAAAGTTTTATAGCCACTACACATTGAAGGATAAAGAGTACATCAAGCACTTAACTCTCAAACCCTAACCCTAACACAGGAGAGCACAAGAGAGGTGGATTGGATGGTTAACCGCAAGTATCCATCCCAACCCCATAAATGGATGTGCTAACTAGCCACATCTAACCCTTAGTAAATACTATTCATTTAGCATAATGTAAAAACCTGACAACCCCACACACACGGGTTTTAACTCACACATCACACTTTTGCGCACTTTTCAAAGCGTATAAGTCTGAATCTGCTAAGTTCTTATCTTTGATTCATTTTAATCAAATTAGCTTTTCATTAACCTACACCGCTCTCCCAAGTGCCATAGTTTTAATTCAAGATAGTTTCCGATATTTTGATCAAACTACCAAAATATCATTTCTTGACCTGATCTTTATCTTTCAATGCAAGCAATCGCTATGCTTGTCATATATAGGTGTATCATTAGCTTGCCACGTATCGGCAAGTCTCTCCTATTTAAATTCCACTGGACCATATCTCATTTAGACCGACTAAGCCACATAGTGTAAATCCCGTCGTTCGAACTTTCCTTCAATATTCATATCTTTCTCGTGCCATGCTTGAGCTCACCATCTCACCCGACATCCTTGGTCATTCTGAGCCTCGGCTTTTCCATGAGCATAGCCCATATTCTTGTCGTTGACCATAGTTGACTCTAAATGACCCTACACATCTAAAGACAAAGGAATCATTTTTAGGAACAAATTATTCACAACTTAACCCATATTAGTCAAAATATGTTTCATGCAATATTAATGCACTGACCTAGATTAGCCCAACTCAATCTATGACTCAATTTTCCAAAATTTCCAAATTTCTACCTCGGTCGATAATACCGCTCAGCGGTACGTCCAATACTATGTTGCCGTACTATCGTACCTTGCACTTCGCAACTGGACCTCTCTGAAAAACAGCTACTACCAACTAGAAGTCAGAGCTACAGTCCTGCGGTATGACCATCGCACTTCCGTGGTACTACCGCCCAGCGTTATGACCACCGCCATACCTACGGTATGACCGGTTTCCCTGAAGAATTCAAAAAATGACCCAGACAAAATACAATCTTTGTAAAATCGAACAATCACTTCATAAAAATTATAATAGTTCATCACAATATTAGCACATGACCTTCAGTGAGTGCAACATAAACCTATTTCCTCTGGACCCAGACTAACGCTGACGTGTCTTTCGGTGCGTCTACGCCGGGACTGATCAGAAGATGGTAAGGCTTTCCGGCCCATCTGGAAACCAGCACAGCCTCCGGACGTTTGCTCATTCTCATACTCCCATGATCTACTCTTACTCAGAATTCGCCGCCTCCGAGCTTGGGGTGGCCGGGCGCGCGCGAGCGGTTTCGCCGTGTTTGATGTTGCCGGTGACCAAATTCGGCGCTGTGTAGTGAGTAGTTTTCTTTTTTCAGGCGCGTCGATGTCACACTTCAGGATATGTATCGGTGGTGTTGTGTGGCTCTAGCAACAGTTAGATTCCTAACTAGCAATAATTAGTCCAATGTATTCATCCTTCCAAATTTTGTTAAAAATATCGGAAAATACAATCCGAGTCGGCGCCCATCAGCGCGTCGACGGTGGCCCGCTTTGGAGCACGCGGGGCACGCGGCTGCTCGGCGACGGCGCCCGCAAGGAGCAAGGCGGCGCATGGAGCGGCTCGAACGTCGGCGGCGGCCCGAGCGGCGCAACGGGTAAGACCCGATCCCCTTCCTTCTATTTTCAGATCTAGGGTTAGGGTTGGGGATTTGCTTTGTCTTTTCTTTTCCGCACGCCGGTCAACCGACGGCGGTCTTTGATCTTTCCCCATCTAGATCTACGCCTAGATTAGGGCTCTGATACCATTGTTAGGTCCTTAGGATCTTCTAGGTCTAGATCTGAGGGTGTTCTTGTTCGGATTCGAGAGAGAAGGGGAGAGGGAGAGAGGATTAGGGTTAGGGGTACCGACCGTCCGATGCATTGGAGGAGGAGTTGGCCATCGCTGGTTGGCTCGGTGAAGTCTGCGCACGGGCAGCGACGGTCGGGGAAGAGGAGGGCGGTGGCGACGGCGGAGATCCGGTGACGGGGACGACGATGGAGCTTCCCGCCGCCGACTGCGCGTCCCTCTAGATCGGTCTAGGGTTTGTCGGGTGGGGTTTGCGGCTCAGGCGAACCTCGTGACGCGAGCCGTCGGCCCCCACCCATCTATTTATTGCGCAGCGCGACGGGGGCCCACCAGCCAATAGATGGGCTGGGCGCCCCCGATCAGGGCGCGGATCAAGGCCCCGATTAGCCGTTGGGCTAATCGGGAGAGAGATCAATCTAACACAAAACTGCGGCACTTGGGAAAATAGTTTAGGTCAAGGAGATGCTGAGAAGATCAAGTAGATCAAAGGCTAAAAACTTAGTGGGTTCGGACTCATATGCTTTAAAAAACGTGCATGAGTCAAGCGTAAGTGTAAAACTCATGTTATGTGGGGTTAACGGGTTTCCCCTAATTGTGGTAGTGGAGAGTATTCATTAGGTTTAGTTATGAGCTGATTGACTCATCTATTTAGTTGACGGGGTACAGGTTTGCATACTAACCATTCTAGAGTTAGAGTTAGGGTATGAGAAGAAGAGTGAGAGCTATGGTGTGTTATTTTATCCTCCTCATAGAGTGGCTGTAAAAACATTCATCCTTAAGTAGTAATATAATTAAGTTTGTTCATCTCTCATGAATCCTTCTTATCTTAATTGATTTGTTCTTGTTTTTGTTAGTTTTTTGCCTCTTCTCTCACTTTCTTGATCTTGTTGGTACCATGAAAGTGTAAGTGATGAAGTTAAATCATATAGATCAAATCTCATCCATCTAGACGCTGTAGTTTGTAAGTCTTGAAGTTGCCCAGTTTTGCTTGATTTGAAGCCATTCTTGAGAATTTTTGATCTGATGGTTTTGGATTCGATTTTTCAATTAGTTTTGCTTGCTGTGATATTTGAGAATACATCTAGAGCCATATTGGTTGATCTTAACCCATGAGCAAATTGTATCTCAAGTTTTTAAGATTTACCTAGTTTTGGTGCCCCTTTGCATGTTTTGAGGAAAAGTTGGAACTTTGACCAGGATCATCCTAATCCTTGGATTGAGTAAGTTCCTGAGACCCTCAGTAAGGCGTGTGCAAAGTTTGATCTTATTTGATCATGGATTTTTAAGTTTGCACGAAAAGTGGTTTGGACTCAGGCTGATTTTCTATTCTGAGAACAGAGGAGTGATCAGGCTGTTTCTAGGCCCGGTCAGACTGCTAGGTGGTGACTGGTCAGACCGCCGGCTTGAGGCCGGTCAAACCGGCGGTCTGTGGCCGGTCAGACTGGTCTGGTGTAGTGCTTTGCGTCTTCAGTGTTTCGGGTTGTTGTTTGATTGTAGGTTGTAAAATATGATCTTCTTAGCTCTCTAGTTTTACAATGAAAGATTTTTAGTATTTTAGGGAAAATTTGAGAAGGCAACAGTCACACCCTCTTCCCCCTCCTCTGTTGCCATTGGCGGTCCTACAGCTTTTGATCCACCCATGTATCATTTCCGTGGCTACCTTGTATTAGTGGAGCATAAGAGCATTCATTCATTCTTCTGACATTATTTCGTTTGTGCAGTCCTATTTGACACACACACTTCAAGTGGAAGGCCTAAGAGGAATTGCAGCAATTCTGCCAAAGTTGGAATCCACTACTTTCGTTTTCATGTATGGAGTGGATCTTTTTCACAGTTGCCTTGCTCCATCAAGGATCTACAATCCCCTCATTAACGAACACAGATATGCTTTTCTTCTCATCGCAACTGCTAAGTTTGCTGCTGCCATTATTGCTGCCATGGACTCAGTCTAACAAAAAGGGATTCAAGGACAAGTGGAGGTAAGTGAATCCTCCACATTGTATTGTCGGACGAATTTTTGGGCTGCAGCCAACTTTTCTTCATCCTTTCGTTATTCATCATGCTGGGCTTTGTTTCACTTTTTACTACCACTTATTTATATGTGCTATTTGACAGTAAGCCCATTTGGTGCAGCCACATTACGCACTGATAAAGGAGAAACAACGCATGCAGTGAGAAATGCTGCATGTGGCTTTAAACAACTAGCAGTGGGCAATCGCACGCATGAATTGATAAGAAGGTGTAAAATATGTCATAGCAGACTGCACTCTACTTTTGTCAGACATGTGGTGATCTTGTCTTATGAATAGAATATATGTCTCGCTTGTAATTCTTGGAAGCCTATCCTACTTCAGTTGCAAAATTCTTTTCCTAACATAACATCACATTACATGGCATTTTCGTTTTCCTCTTCCCGTTTTTGTGTTGTTAGCTGACGTTTGGCCAGTGCTAGAAGATCCTAGATGTGGCAGTCAGTTGTTCTTGGCTTACTTCTGTCTTGTACTTCTCAGCTAGGAGACTTGCTTGGCCTGAAGATGTGGTAGCACCGACATTCTTGAACTCAGACTAGCATTTCCTACGTCAAGGCCCATCACTGCTGGACCACAAGCCTGATTCGGTGATTACAACCTTTGTAAGGATACACTGTCCAACGATCCCGACACAAACAGTGGAGGAGAGTTGCAAGATACCTTCTGAACGTCTGCAGTCCAGCATGCCATTACCAGGTGCTTTCTGATAATGACGTGTGCACTGAACCCAGGCCATCTGATGTCTTCCCCAGATCTGGATCTTCATACTGAAGCAATGGCCCGGTTGCTCGGTCTCGGTCTCTCAGGATGCGTCTAGTTGGATTCTGACAGCGACCGATGTCGAAAGCGAGTACATCTGCAACCAAAGTGGTTTCGGTGGTGAGCTCGCACCGGTGCCGGAGCTCCCAATCATAGGCGAGACAATGGCTGATGTGGGCGTCACCGGAGAGGCATCGGCACATGGAGGCATAGGCGCGGGACGTGAGATGTTGACCATGACATGATAAGAGGAAGGCATGCCGAAAAGACGCGAGCTTTTCCTTCTCATCAGCCGAAGCAAATGGCGGGAGGAGGAGAAGGGGAGGGAAGTAGGCCTTTGAGCCAGCCAGGTCACGCAGCCGGAGGCGTCAAATCCATCCGTGCTTTGGGCTGAGCACGCTTCCCTTCGCTTTTGCCGCCCTCCAGTCAGTGCTTGCTAGATTCTCCGGTTGCTGCTGCAAATTCTAACTTCCAATCAATCAGAATTCAGGGAGCCAGCATGGATGGAGCCTACCACAAATTGATGCCGTCCCTTCCTAGCTACAGAGGAATGACTCGCTTCATCATGGAGCTCAATGTGTCCATTCTGAGGTAAACTGCACTTAGCCGCACCGCTAGAACGATGCTCCTTTTCAGGTCCATTTCCAAGCAGCTCATCAGGATAGCAAGTACATTCAGATGCACTAGCGAATTTCTGTTCGATGTGATGCCCTTTCATGATCCATGGTTCTGCCCATACGTACGCCTCATAATTGTGCGCCTATCCTGTTCGAACAGAGAGCAACTTGGATGATCCTCTTGGGAGCGAGATTACATTTTTTTTTCCTTTTTCTTTTCTTTTCCTTTGTGATTGACATTGGTTCGGTGATCCATTGTATGGACATCTCTTGGATTCATCTGTTGGGTCCATGTGCGCCTTTCGTTCCATGCGGTGCTGCAGTTTTTGTGGTGCAGTTGCTTGAAGGGATGGAAGAACTGCTAGCTGCTGGATTTTTCAGCAGAAAATGGGGTCAGAAACGCGCCAAGGTACGTCGAGACGTGCCCAGTTATGAGCATTGTTCTATATGCTGAATCTAATCGGTTGGTTAAGGAAATATAAAAAAATTCCTACATAAAAGGTTAATAAAATGCAAAGAGAGAGAGAAAAGAACTGAACTGCCAACCATTGGATATCCAACTGGTGTGGCATCTTGGTTTTCTTGCTGACAGCAAGAGTACACTTCTCACTAACTACATGTTCGGTAAGTTATTTCTGTAGATTTTCCAACGTGATTTCCGAGATTTGATCATGTAGCATCTGGGTTGTGAGACTTAAAATAGCAAGCTATTTCACTCTCTTAAAAAAAAAGGAAGAAATGAAGTTGGTAAAAAAATAAAAAAAAACCTACGGGTTTCTAGTTCACCTGTGAGGAGTAGGGTTTTTCCAGGGTACGAAATTAGCTATGGTTATAACCAATTTACATCTCTCTTTGTTTATCAGGTTTTTGCTTGAAATTAGAATATTTTTTCTCAATTGTGCGATTGTGATAAAAATCATATCAAATTGACTGCTAAAAACTGGTAGGAAACCACTAATAGTGGGTGCTATGCACTGGTCCGAAAATGGAATAGTTTGCTCTATCCTACCAGTCCAAAATGGGGTAAACACTTTTGGTTACTTAACACAGATGATGAGCTTAGCTTCCATCTACGGTCTAGAAGAGTCAAAAGTAGCTGTTTTTCTCGAATGAACAAAAATTAATTTCAACTGAAAATTTGTGACATATGTCATGCTCAGGTTTAAAGTGGATTGGAAAGTCCCGTAGAGTGGTAGCGACCAGAGAAGAAATTTTGCTCACTTTCTTCACCGTTTCAAATCGGTGGACTTTGGCGCCATTGCTTGTGGTGTTTGGATTTCGAATGGTCCACTGAAGTTTGCACATCAATGTTGTTGGATAAGTCTTGTGTGTAGTCGTGTGCGTGTGCGTGGTCGTAGTCATGTGCGTGGTTGTAGTCATAATCATGTGAGTCAGTTATGTTTAGTGCATGGCTATGTCGTCTGGTCGTACACAGCTTAGGTCGTAGTGCCACCACGTACGGGTTGTTAGTTTGTGGCACAAGTCTAGCAGGCCACTCAGGCCATGTTCTATACATAGAGTTTTATAAATTCAGCAGTGCATGAGAGAAAACGTTGCTGCTTTGCAGCACATACCTGGTGTTCATCGAGTTCGCGTGTGTTCACAACTTGGGTGTTTTCCAACATTTGGTATCAGAGCTGCGTTGACGGTCGAGGTGTAGCTATGTTGTCGTCGTGGGCTCCGACGGGTGGGCAATTAAGGACTCCTCTGCGGCAAGGCCGACCTCGCTCACCGACATCTCCTCCGCGCCGACCACAGCACTGTGACGACGGTGGCCATGAGATCATTGTCCAGCGCATCATCAAGGAGGCGTCGGGCTCGGTGGTCTACCCCACGCTCACCCAGACAAACTACACCGACTGGGCGCTAGTGATGCACCTAAACCTGCAAGCGCAAGGCCTTTGGGAGGCGATCGAGTCCGACGATTGTGACTACTGCGACGACAGACTGGCGGTGTCCGCCATTCTCCGCGTTGTGCCACCCGACATGCTCTTGACCCTCGCCATCAAGGACACCGCCAAGGATGCCTGGGACGCGGTCAAGACGATGCGCGTTGGCGTCGAGCTGTCAGAAATGCAAACACATAGAAGCTGCGGCACGACCTTGGTGAGATCGTGTTCAAGGATGGCCAGTCTGTCGACGACTTCGCCATGAGGATCACAAGTCTCGCCAACAACCTTCGAGTCCTGGGGGACAACGTCACCAACGAGGAAGTGGTGAAGAAATTCCTGCAAGTCATCTTGGAACATCTCTCGCAGGTTGCCATCTCCATCGAAACCCTTCTTGATCTAATTGCGCTCAGCATCGAGGAGGTAACCGAGCGTCTTCGTGCAATGGAGCAGCGGTACATGCTTGGCTCTAACACTAACACCGGTGGACGTGTCGATACCACTGGTCGCCTGCTTCTCACTGAGGATGAGTGGCAGGCCCGGCTCCAGTGGCGCAAGAATGACGGGAACGGCGGAGGCAACAGCTCCAGCGGCAATCACCGCCGCGGCAAAGGGCATGGGCGCAAACGCGGTACTAGATCACATGACGGTGGTGCAAATATGACCTGCCAGGCCGGTGGCCCCGACACTCCCAGGACCAGTGCCACAACTGTGGCAAGCAAGGTCACTGGGCCAAGGATTGCCGCAGCAAGCCCAGGTGAGATCAGGCTCACCTGGCCAAAGAGGACGACGATGAGCCCAATTTGCTTATGGTCGAGCCACTCATTGACCACAATTTCCATCCGCCGCCACGACGATTATCTCCATTGCCACTGCCACACACCCGCATTGAGGTGAACGAGGGCAAGGTCTTCGTCCAGCTTGGGAAGAGGGAAGAATGCGACCACCGTCGATGGGTCCTGGACACAGGAGCCACCAACCACATGACTGGGTCAAGGGCGGCCTTCTCCGAGCTCGACGCCGGCATCTGTGGCATGGTGAAGTTCAGCGATGGCTCGTTACTGGCGAAGGTGAGGTGCTCTCCAAGCCGCCTCTACGTCCTTGAGCTCGACATCACCATGCCAGTCTGCTTGTCCATGCATAGTTCAGAGTAGACCTGGCACTGCTAGGTACGGGCACCTCAACTTCCAGGCGCTTCGCAATCTCGCGCAGCATGAGATGGTGCATGGACTGCCGTTGATCGACCAGGTTGACCAAGTCTACGATAGCTGCCTGGTAGGGAAACAGAAGTGCTCTCCTTTCCCGTAGCAGGTGAAGTATCGCGCCAAGGATGCCCTCAACCTCATCCACGGTGACATATGCGGACCAGTCACGCCTGTCACCCGAGCGGCAATAGCTACTTCCTATTGTTGGTCGATGACATGAGCTACTTCATGTGGCTCACTCTTCTCAAGTCGAAAGACCAAGCGCCGACGGCAATCATGCGATTCCAGGCTAGTGTCAAGGTGGAAAGCGGGCGCAAGCTCTGACTCGTGTGCACCGACCACGGCAGCGAGTTCATGTCGGTGCAGTTCAGGGAATATTGCGTGGACCACGGTGTTCAACAACAACTCACGGCACCTTATTCCCCCCCAGCAAAATGGAGTAGTTGAGCGCTGGAACCAGACAATTGTCGCCACTACCCGGAGCATGATGAAGGCGAAGAATGTGCCTAGGAGGTTCTAGGGAGAGGCGATCACCACCGCCGTCTTCATACTGAATCGATCACTGATGTGAAGCCTGGACGGCAAGACTCCCTACGAGGTGTGGCACGGCGAGCGCCTGGCGGTTCATTTCCTCTGTACCTTCGGGTGCGTTGCATACGCCAAGAGCACCAACCCATACCTCAAGAAGCTGGACGACCGCAGTGTTCCGATGGTCTTCCTCAGCTATAAACCAGGTGCCAAGGCCTATCGCCTCTTCGACCTGGTTGGAGAATGTGTGCATGTGTCACACGATGTCGTGTTCGACGAGGACGCACAGTGGGACTATAGTGGAGATGGTGGAGATCAAGATGAAGGTGCGGAACTGTTCACCGTGGAGTATGTGGTCACCAGGGAGCCAGTGCGCAACACGAGTGTGAACTCCTCCGACCACGATCGAACGCCTTCGCCGACAACAACCGAGGCTGGGGAAGAACGAACCCCAGAGGCGATCGAGCACATCACGCCTCCTACGCACGACTCCAGTTTTGACGCGGACACTGATGGAGATGTTCCCCAGTGCTACCGCACCGTTGACAATATCCTCGGTCCAGCTGTGCCATGAGGGTATGCACCGCGCCAGCTCGACCACGACGAGCTTCACGTGGTGAGCACTAAGGGACCAAGTATGCTTGCTAAAGCAAAGCAAAGTGAGAACTGGAGGAAGGCGATGCAGAAGGAGATGGACTCAATTGTTGACAACAAGACCTGGAGCCTTGTTAATCTTCTTGCATGTCACCGTGCGGTTGGTCTGAAGTAGGTGTACAAGGAGAAGCGCGACGAGCGTGGAGCTATCGTGAAGCACAAGGCTCGTCTCGTCATGAAGGGCTACGTCCAACAACAGGGGGTGGACTTCGATGAGGTCTTTGCCTTATTGCTTGTCTAGAGATAATGTGACTCCTACTCGCCATTGCTGCCCACTAGTCATGAGAAGTTTGCCATGTGGATGTCAAGTCGGCATTCTTTAACGGTGATCTCTAGGAGGAGGTGTACGTCACACAGCCACCCAGCTTCATTGACAACAGGCACAAGCACATGGTGCTCTACGGTCTTCACCAAGCACCACACGTCTGGAACGCGAAGCTGGATGCCACTATGGTCTCGCTCGGGTTTCATCACAGCAACTCCGAGAGCGGAGTGTACACATGAGGTGAAGGCGAAAGTTGGCTGATCGTGGGCGTCTACATCGACGACTTGATCATCACCGGTGGCAATGCCAGTGGGATCCACGAGTTCAACGGAGAGATGAAGAGCCTATTTCAGATGAGCGATTTGGGGGCGCTTAGGTACTACCTCGGCATCAAGGTGCACCAGACCCTGGACAGCATCAAACTGGGGCAATCTACCTATGCGCTGAAGGTTCTGGAGAAGGCCGGTCTGGTAGACTGCAACCCCTGCCAAACTTCAATGGAGGAATGACTCAAGCTCAGCAAATCGAACTCATCCCCGCTAGTCGATGCTACTCTCTACTGGAGTCTGGTCGGAAGCCTCTGATACCTCGTCCACACCTGGCCAGACCTGGCCTACTCAGTTAGGCTATGTCAACCATTTCATGGAGACGCCACGCGAAGAGTACCTCGTTGCTGTCAAGTGCATACTGCGATATGTTGTAGGAACAAGAACATGGGGTGTCTTCTACGCAGCCGGGAAGAAGAAGAGTGCACGGCCGTGTCTACTGGGCTACAGCAATAGTGACATGGTTGGGGACGTTGATGACAGAAAGAGCACCTCAGGTGTTATCTTCTTCCTCAAAGATGGGCCCATCACCTGGCAATCTCAGAAGCAAAAAGTGGTGGCTTTGTCTTCCTGCGAGGCTGAGTATATCACCGTGGCTTTCACACTTGCCAGAGCATCTGGCTGGCACAACTTCTGACAAACATGCTCTGTGCAGAATCCAACGTGCCGGTTCTGAGAGTGGACAAGTCCACAATCTCACTGATCAAGAACACAATGCATCACAACCGGAACAAGCACATTGACACGAAGTTTCACTACATCCGGGAGTGTGCATAGAAAGGCCAGATCGACGTCAAGTTCATCGGAACAGCAGACCAGCTCAGTGACATCTTCACCAAGCCACTCAGATGCAT
The DNA here is from genome assembly GCA_017311315.1 of Dendrocalamus latiflorus. Taxonomy (NCBI): domain Eukaryota; kingdom Viridiplantae; phylum Streptophyta; class Magnoliopsida; order Poales; family Poaceae; genus Dendrocalamus; species Dendrocalamus latiflorus. Next base: position 9,947,098 of record CM029664.1, read on the forward strand.
TAAGTTTCAATAACTTCGTTCCAAGATCGGGCTCATAGACATCGAGTAAGCATAGCAAGACTTAGGGGATGTTTATTGGATAAGTCTTGTGTGTAGTCGTGTGCGTCTACATGGTCATAGTCGTGTGTGTGGTCGTAGTCGTAGTCGTGTGCGTGGTCGTAGTCATAATCGTATGTGTCAGTTATGTTTAGCTCATGGCCATATCGTCTAGTCGTGCGCAGTTTAGGTCGTAGTGGCGCTACGTACGGGTTGTTAGTTCGTGGCACAAGTCTATGATGCCACTTAGGCCACATTCTGTACATAGAGTTTTATAAATTTAGCAGTGCACGAGAGAAAACGCTGCCGCTTTGCAGCACAGACCTGGTGTTCATCGAGTTTGCGTGTGTTCATAGCTCGGGTGTTTTCCAACAAATGTGACGTTATATCAAGTGAAACTTTGATCACACCATCCTGCCTTCAACAAAAGTCCCACCAATGTAGCACCTGTCCTGTGCCTGATTGCGGGCTAGCACATGTCCATACCACACCACCCTCATTCCCTCGCACAAGGGTGGATTCAGAACTATATACACTTCTGTGAGGTCAATTTGTTCAAATTTTTATTACCATGTTTTTTTATAAATTCCTACAAATGTTGGGCTTTTTATTCAAAGAAAAAAATCTATGGCGTCTTAGCATGACACGGTGTGTGTGTGTGTGTGTGTGTGTGTCTATACACACACACACACTATTCTATGCCCTCTTCTACACCCACCCCTTCTTATGGGCAAAAACTCACAATTTCACCTTAGTTAAAATCTAGTCAAACGAAACTCACCACCACCTAACTCGGTCAACCCCCTCCACTGACTTCCCCTCGCTCCCACATCTCCCTCTGTGCACCCTTTCTATGGTTAGATAGAGCAGTAGCCCTCCATCAAATGTGCAATAAAGTTGCGCTTGCAATGGTCAGTGGAGTACAACAATGCAAGTGGATCAAAAATCAGATAATTGGTTTAGGAGATATCATCCTTCAAAGTTTGAAATCAACCCATGTTTCTCTCTAACTCCCCCTCCACGCTTAGATATGTCCTGTGTCTACTATAGTTTTTGTCTATGTCTACTGCAATCATTGGCCCTATGTCTATTGCAGTTTCATGTCTCCATGTATTGCAGTTTGGTTGTGTGTACTGTAGTTCAATTATGCATATAATGTACTTTTTGGTACAAGTCTACAACAGTTTTGGCTCTGTGCACTGTAGTTTGGTTATGTGTCTACTGTAATTTTTGGTATATGTCTATTGAAGTCCTATTGCTGTTTTGGTCTCTGTGTACTACTGAACGGACTGCTATAGTATGGACACATATAATTAAACTAATACATCCAACATCCCTTCACAATAGCTTGTATGGGTGGGTTGGTTAGCACAGATGGGTTTGGGTCATAAAGTTGTCGGTTTCAAATCCCACTTTGTACAAAATGAGGGTGGGAGTACGTACTCCCACTTGTCATATACCGCTTAAATGATGTTGTTATATCTCTTTATCCTTTTGAATATACTTTAATAATGGTTATTAGATACTTCAAAGTGAGTTCCATAAAAAATTTCTTCAAGGTCTACTTTTATAACATAATTTATGTATATACTCCTTTTATATATAAAAATGGTATATAGCAAAAATAAAGAGATCCGATAAAAAATTTTCAACCATATCACATTGGAGCATCTTAGAATTAGTGCTTAAATATATCGAAAATGGTAAAGGGGTATAACATATTCGTTTAAGTGGTATATTAGAAGGTGGGAGTATGTACTCCCGGGAGTACAGAAAAAAGCTTTGTGTGTGTATGTATAGGGAAAGAAAAATACCTTCTACTCCCGGGTGTAATTACTCTCACTTCTGATATACCACATAAACGGACTTGACATATTCCTTTATCACTTTGGGTATTCTTGTATACTAATTATAGATAATCCAATGTGAATCACATGAAAAATTACAAGGGAATATATAGTTTTAGCGTATTTTACAAATACCTTAATATAATTACATAAAAAGGAGTATATCTAAAATATATATACCACCTTTAAAAAAATATACATACCACCTAAATAATCTTATTACTCATGTACTATATGTACATGCCTTCTATTATATAAGATATTTTTTATATTATGACATACAATATATAGAATAACTACTCTCTAGACTAGAAAAGAGGCTTCCGGGAAGAGGCACAGTACGCAATACAGGGATATATAGGGCTATATTCGTATTTGGCTGCCTGCGAGTAGGAGCACAGTTGGCAATGTTAGCTTGGAGCAGAAGAGGCACAAGGACAGAAAAGAGATAGTTTAATTTGCAAGGAGGGTGCAAAAGAGACAAGGATGGACAGCATTCTGCCTTCTTTTTCTTTCTGTCATCGTCGACCGACGGTGTCGCCGTGCCAAATGTGTCAAGGAAAAGCTTGGACGCCTCGTCGGACTTACGGCAAGGTTTGCCGTGCGCAATGCAGCTGCCAGTGTTTGGTACGTACGTAGTAGGTACGTGCATGCGTGCAGCGTGCGTGCGTGCTTTCTGGAGACCTGAGAAGTACTACAATGACAACCTATGACACTGCCCCTATATTCCAAACAAGGTGTGCTCCTTCCAAGTTCCAAGAGAATAAAGTTGCTTAATTTGTAACCTCTGTAATTGTACTAGATTACATATATACAGCACAGTAGCAGTGGTTGTAACCTCTGTAACTGGAGAAGAAAACGATGTATTCTACCGATGGTACGTCTTTGTACGTACGTATAGAGTATTTGGCCGGGAGGGAATCGAAGTGATGTGTACTAGCACTGATGCTAATGGATAGCGGAAGGTGGCGTTCGGCAACACGGTTCGTCTATGCGCCAACTTGGTCCACAAGCGGATTTTTAGTGACCAGCTTTCTCAGAGTTCCTAACCGAACGGGTTTATCTATTACTATTATAAAAAGAGTTGATAGTTATACATCCATTCTCCTTCAATCGCTCTGTTTACTCAACTTCTCATCATTCTTCACTTTCTAACCGATTAAAATAATTCTCTTCTATAGCATGATTCTCTATATATTCAATGAATTTCATTGCAACGCAGGAGTACGTAATTAGTACCACCATATTTATGTGGCCATACAACATGTATGGTAGTATGTATCTTGTTGAGGTTCAACCTTTAGTTACATGTAATTATCTAGCATCTCATCGCACATTTCTAGAATTCTTCTGCTCGCTTTGCTTCTGAACAGATCATCATGTCGTTTCACACATGGCAAGTCTCCACGACGTGCAACTTTTTAAATAGTTATGCATAGAAGTATCTTTCTTACTTTTTCTAAGCACATGTCAGTAAAAATTATAAAAATATAAAGGTACGAGGTACTTTGATGCAGATTAATTAATATGCTAACACAGTTTCCATGTGACCAATACTAAGGGCTTTAGTGTACTCTCGTTCTTTTTTAGCGATGTTTTTAGAAATTTATTTTTATTCTTAAATAGACGTCGTTTTCATTTTTCTATGCAGTGTTTTCCTAAAGAATCCATATTAAAAGCATGTTGATATGAATGCTACTCTATCATCTTACTTATTTTCAACTACATTGGCATGTTTCCAATATGATTTAATACAAATTTCCCTACTTCCTAAAAGTTTTGAAATTTCCTAGCCCGAACTCCCGTCCATTCCACGGCAAATTAGTACTCCATGATACATACTCGTATGCATGCTTGCCCAGTACAAGCACATGCATTAGGCTCCAATACATACGACAATGCAAGAGAACCAACGATTTAGAGGCCAAGTTGCAAGTGGATTAGGAGACACTACTGGATTCATTGTAGCCATAGCGGTCGTCCTCCTTGTCGTCGGCCATGGTGTTGAGCGTCTTCTCTAGGTGTGTAACGTAGCGAATGGAGACTGTCACAAGAATACAGTGCGCTGTGAGACCACTGTTGCAAACACTGAAATCATCGATGCCGATACGCTTGTGGGGTGGTATTGGCTCGGTGGTTGGCTTTGGAACATGTGCTATGGAGTTGATTCTTGGTGCCACTAATTAGAGATAACAATCATCAATAGGGGTAAATAGGTCACAAATTGAAGAATTAATTGCCATCTTGTTCTGTGTGTGTTAGGCTAAAACGACATGTAAATTCGAACGAAGGGAGTATGTTATTAGTGGTGAAAGTTTTAAGTTTGACTGATCTGGTAGTAACATGTTTGGAACGCAAGAATTTTACATAAAACACTTCAATTTTGTGGATATAAAAAAATCTAGCTTTCCAAACTAAGCCTCAGTAGTAAACAAATAACCACTAACCATGATGAGTACACACGACTATACACACACATATAGAAAGACCGAATATGGCAACAGAGGGGTGAATGTTGCTTTCAAATTTTTCTCTAAGTATTCATCATCCTAAACTCTAATAGCTACAAAGTTATGAAGATTAGGATGAAAAACTACCGCAAGATGAGCAAGAGAATGTGCTGAAATTTTGGAGAAAAATCAGCAAAATCGGAAGTATCTTTGTTTACACTGCAGTACTTTCTATTTTTGGAAGTATCATTGTTTGCACTGCGGTACTTCTATTTTTAGAAGTAGCTCTGTCTGCACTGCGGTACTTCCTTTCCTCAGAAAACAGTAATTTTAGTCCAAGTTCAAAAACAAAATTTTTTTGATAGAATTTTTGACTCGTGGATCCAAATGACATGAATTTTTGCGATGATCTTCTCTATGTAATCAAAAACTTATTCCAATAAACGATCATGAAAAACATAGCCAAAGTTGAGACTTTTTTCAGTTTGTTGGAAGGTTGCACCGAAACCAAGCCAAAACTCCAAATGGGGAATACAACTTACATGTGTGTATGATAACCAAGATGGATCTAATTGTATTCTCACATGTCACAGCAAGTTAGAACATCGAAGAAACTAAGCCAAAAACCTTCGGATCAAAAGATTGACCAAAGAGGTCAAAGTCAAGCAAAACCGGGTTTTCTTGTGAATCCTGCTATCAAAGTGCTTAAATAGGTGGAGATGTATTCCCAAGGATTATCTCTATCTCTTACACATTCTTGGCACATCAAGATTAGAAGAAAGAAAGAAGAGATATCAAAACCAACCAAAAGACAAGCACATCAATCAAAGCAAGAGAGAGATAAGAGTTGCATAATGATTGATGTACTACTTACTTAAGAAGGTAGGTTTTACAGCCACTCCACCTTAGAGGACAAAAGGTACACGAGGCACTCACCCTCAAATCCTAGGGGTTAGATGGTTAACCTCACATGTCTTCATCCCAACCCACTTTTACAGGTGGGCAACCAGCTACCTACACCCTTTAATGGATTCTATCCACTATTACAATGGGGGGACCCGTTAACCCTACACACACGGGTTTTACTCTCACAAATTCACTTATGCACGCTTTTCAAAGAGTATAAGTGTGCATCCGCTAAATCCTTAGTCTTGATCCAACTTGCTCCACCTTGACCTAAACATCTCTCCAACGCATCGCCCATACACCGTAGTTTTGATCAAGATAGTTTCCGATATTTTGATCAAACTATCAAAATACACTTCCTTTCAATATATGTATGTATGTATTGTAAGTGGGTTTGTTCATCTTTCTACTCCTTGCCATGGAGTAGTATTATAATGGCAGACAACACACGCATGTGAAGGCGAAAGATGGAATGGAAGCAAGCTAGGAAGAAAAAAGTGCATCGTGTTTTAAACTGTCAGTTGCCGTGGTTTGCTCCCTAAGATAAGATTACTCGGCGTAGGGGGCAAAAGAGCAAGCACTTTTTACTCCAAAGGCGTGCATGCATGTGTTATCTACCCAGGCAGGCATGCTATTTTTTCTACACACACCTCCAAAGTTGTCAATGGACTACTCGAGCAAAGCCCTCTCAAAGTGAGCAAGAACGCATTTTGATGGCCATGCAAAATGCTTCAGGAAGCACGAAGAAGTGCACTTAGGGCATCCATTATTGCTATATGCATACAACCGAAGTTACACTTTGCTTACAAAAAAGTTCTATATATTGCTACAAGCTAGAAGGGTCAAGAAGGTACGTATATTGCGCGTTATATGGCGCATAATTTGCCAAACACGGCCATCCAAATCTCGAGCAGACTAATTAACCAGCTAACAATCGCTGTTCCCTTCTATCCTATGCCCTAAACACGGCCACCAAAGAGTCCAGTTTAACGACCAGTGGTAGGTTTGGGTGTTTCAAACCCATTGTTCTTGAGTTTGATTTCTAAATTAAGGATTTTCTACCTATTCCCTCGTGCTAGTTCTTGAGAAATGAGAATACATGTATAAGCAGATGTGTTTAATGGTTAAAACATGTGTTCACGTTTTGTAAAATATTTTTTTATCCTAATTACATATGCGACTAATGAATACATCTACTTATATGGATTAGGACGTGCGTGCGACATATACGTGCAAGTGCGTGCCTCCTGTTGCACTTTAAAAATCCAATTCGCACGCACGCGGCCGTGTGCGCGCACCGCATGCGTTTCGTGCATGCCTACGCCAAGCGCACACGCAAAAACGCTCGCTAACGCGGCGGCGCCTTTCTCCCTGGCACACTCCACCGATCGCCGCCATCGGTGGATCCTTCTGCCGCGCGCGCAGGCAGGGAGGGACGTGTATCTATCCGTGTCCCCCCGCCTGTTCCCTCCGTATGCCGACGACGCCGCCCGAATAATTCTCTCCCCGTGTCGAGCGCAGCCGTACGTGTTGGGGGTTGGAGTCGTAGCGTGGTCGAACCAAACTGCGGTAGTACTAGCTGGGAAGTGCCAGGATGGTCAAGTTAGGGTACGACGCTTTCAGAAAACTAATTAGGGCACGCATAGGCTCGTGTTGGTGCACGAAGGTCACTCCATGCCAAACTCTGTAAAGTACCAAAGGTGCGTTTTTTTTGTGCGGCTGATACCTTTCGCCGCGATCCATGGTTTTTAGTTCTAGTATGAACGTTTATGCGAACAAATCGAATGTCGATAAGTCGGTTCAAACAAACTATCCCGATAAATCGCTTAAACAGAATGTCTTTTCAAGATGAGATCTACTAGACTACTAGTCAATTGTAGTACATATTGTAATGATTTCGTTTATATTGACGAAAATCGTATATGAGTATCTCTCTTCGTACTCTCTCGCGAATAGTCGCTATTTATAAGCCGCAGTCAAAAGCCATAAGCTACAGCCACAAAGAACCGACTAAACTAAAAAGAGCAAAGTATTTGTCTAAAAAACTTTGTGTGGTTTTTTAGGGGGAAAATGAGCACGGCTTATGCATACTTTTTTTCTCTCGCCAGAAGTTGCATAATGTAAATGCTTTTATGCCATGTTATAACGATGTGTCACCTTGTCCTCTAACTGTTAATAAGAGTTATTCCTACCAACCATATTATACATGGCTCATGTGTACAAAGAAATTGGTTGTGTCCGCAAAAGCGGTGCAGATTAGGTGTCAGAATCAACCATATAACCGAGATATAAGTATATATTGTCAACCTCTTATAATGTTAATTGTAAAAAAAATTCTCATACGGACGGAGTCATCATGATTTGGCTTCTGTTATGGACAATAAAAAATAGGGAAAAAAAAGAAAAAAAAGCAAAAAACAAGAAACCGAAATAAAAAATCGATGTGTTCGACTCCGGAGCTATTTAGAGCGCCCCTTATTTGCAACTTTGCATCACTTTTTCACTAGGATTTTCCAGAATTTGAACCCGTGATATTGGGTTTTACGCATTAAACAACAATCATGCTAGCCAGTTTTGGTGAGGCCCTTCTTCCTCTTCCCCTTTTCGGTTCTATTTTCTCTCTCTCTCTCTCTCTCTCTCTCTCACACACACACACACACACACACACACATATATATATATATATATATATATACCTATTTCATACTCTCAGGAGTATATACTCTCACTTCTAATATATCACTTAAACAAATATTTTATACCTCTTTATTACTTTTGGTATACATAAATACTAATTCTAAGATATTCTAATACGACTTAGTTGAAAATTTTTCATTAGAACCATTTAATTTTGCTATACACACTTTTCCATGTATAAAAGGAGTACATACACAAATTATGATGTAAAAAGTGAACTTTGATAAAAATTTTCATAGAATTCAATTTGGAGGATCTTATAATCATTACTAGAGTATGCTCAAATAGATAAAGATGTATAATAATACCATTAAAGGTGTATATTAGAAGTGAGAGTATGTACCCTCAGGAGTATAGAACCATTTTCCTATATGTGTGTGTATGTATACTAGTTATGTGCCCGTACGTTATAACGGAATTTATTATATGTATAGAGAATTATGTATGGAAGAGAATTGCTCTGATCGATTGAAAAGTGGAGAATGGTAAGAAATACAAGGAATGAGGCGGTTGGAAGAGAACATGCGTACAACTGCCAACTCATTCTTTTATAATATTAATGAAATAGAGCACCATGGTGTCTGAGCCCCAAGCCTCTCTGCCTTTGGATTGCTTTTAGATGCGTGCAAGTGCAATGATATATAATATATCAGGCAATCCCGTTAACATTCATTAATTAACAAAACATCGATTTGGAAAGAAAGTTATTAATTCAGCATGCTGAATCAATCATGGATGGAAAGCCTTGGCCTCGCTCGTTTCGGCTTGGGTTTCTAGCTTATTTTTCACAATTCAACAATTTTGTCTTTTTTTGCTTTTTTGACGTTTTTTGACGGTTCTTTTTTCCAGTGTTAATTTGTACTGTTCATGACGGGCTAACCTATTTTTTCTATTTTCAAATTTTTTTAAATTTAATTATGCCAAATAAGCCACCGTCAGCTACAGTGTTTTTTCAGCCAGTTACAGTGATTTTCAGCCAAAAGTCACTCAAAATAAGTCCTTTTGAGCAGGGCATTAATCATAGATGAAAAGTCTCAATCATGAACCCTAGCCACTATGATGTCCTGTTATTTATACTATATATATGCGCGCATGTACAAAAATATTATTCATATCATCAGATGGTTCCTCCAATTACAGTAGCACAATAACTATCCCACTTCGATTACAGCACGGTTTCCCCGGTCCAAATAAGAGCAGGTACAATAAGGCTTAGTCAGCAGGCTATAGCAAATATAATATCAACCAAATCTTACGTGGTAGAGAGAGAAGGAAGCTGGCTACTAAATTACAGCTAGCTATAGCACATAAAAATATGCATTTCACTCTCTTACACGTGGGGTCAAATAGTTATTGTAATAGCTACCTTATTGTATGAAATATTTTTTTGAAGATTATAGATGAAATGGACAAGTGTTATAGCCACTAGTTAACTATACTATTGTACTTGCTCTAAGAACAGATCTGCCTGGGACGATTTGGTGAGATCTCTTGTGCCGTACGTCCTTTCTCTTCGTTTCCAAATTCCAACCATGGACAAAATATTCCCTCCAGGATCGATCGCCACCCAACCGGCCATCAGCTCAACTTGATCGGGGTATAAAGTTTTTGCATGTGCATTTCATCTCATCGTTGAGCTCCATTGGGGCACATAAGTACCAATCAGATTTACCTGGGCGAGTGTATGATAGACATCTGTTTATTAAGTTGGATAGCCCATAAGCGTGTTTCAGTGTTTGAGCCCTCTTAATTTCCTCCCGCTTTCCCTTTGTATTGGGTGGTCATGGAATAGAATGTCAAGATGTAACCAAGTGATATAGCAATACAAGTTTGAGGTCCGAGGGTGCAATTTACGTCCCGTTCATTTCAGTTTGAACTTTTAGCTTCTGGTTTATTTTTTACTATTCATAAATTTCATTTTTTTTCTAAACTTTTGGCTTTTTTTGAGCTTTTTGTCCGTTCTTTTTTCCTGTATTCATTTGCGTTGTCTGTGATGAGCTAACATATTTTTCTATTTTTAATTTTTTTAAATTTAATTATACCAAATAAGTCACCTTCAAGTATAATGCAATTTCAGCCATAAGCCACTATTTTTCAGCCCAACCGAGCGAGACCTTACTTTGAAACGTTTGTTGGCAAGGTTATTACTATTTCAGCCTGAGCTAGTTGTTGTACTGACAAATGATAGCAGTAACAGGTATGCCTTGCCTGCCTACCCCTGAAAGAAATAAGATATGGTCACATTTAGCCAAACTTCAATTCCAAGCCCCAAGCATTATGGGCTGGAGTTTACGGTTGTCAGGCCAAAGGAAGCCAAGTAGCCAACGCCAGCTCATTGCGAAGCTCTAAAGATTCCTAAAAACCATATTTCCCACAGCTAGATTGTGAGGCTACACTTTACGACTATGATACATTCACATGATTTATTGGTAAACTGTCCATCGTATTAGGGCTGCATTTCCTCGTTCTTCAAGAAAGTTAATGTCATCGACCTATCGTTCTTTTTATCATTATCATTGTAACGATCTGTCTGAGCAGAGCCCATCTTTAATCCCGGAGAAAGCATGGCTTCTACACCATAAACTAGAAAGAAGAGTGCTTCATCGGTCACATGACTGGTCGTGGTTCGAACAGCCCATAATACAGATCTCTTGAACATTGTATTAACTGGCTGAACACTCGCTGTTTAATCCCTCTTATTGGTATACCATTAGCTCTTTCTACTGCCCTATTACACTGCGGATGAGGCACTGAGGCATAACATAACTTGATATCTAGATCCTTACAGAACTCCTAAAATTTTCCATTCGAAAACTAGGTATTGTTGTCGGTGATTATATGACTGGGAACATCAAATCATGTAATCAAATTTTTTGTTATGAATTTCTTGGTGACTTCAATTATTATTTTAATAACTAGCCCAACATGATCCATTTTGTGAATGTATCAATCATTACATAAAGGAATTCAAAACCCCAGGGTTCTCTTGGGAAAGGTCCTAGAATATCTAAGCTCCAGGTTATGAAAGGCTAAGAAAGTATTATTGTTTGCAGAGCTTGTGCAGGTTAATGTACTTGTCCGCTATGGAACTGACATTGTACGCACTTTAGCACAAATTGTTTTGCATCATGGAGGGTAATTGGCCAATAATATCCTTGTCGGAAGGTTTTACTAACCATTGTTTTGTAGAAATGGTGTGCTCCATAGACTCCTCCATTTATTTCGGATAGTAAATGTAAATCATCCTTTTGAGATATCATCTCATCCACACTCTATGAGTTCCTTATTTGTAGAGAGTACATTCAATTAGAGTATATAATTTGGCCTTTCGAGCTGTAAGATCGGCCTCTACGTCATCTTCAGGAAGTGTGCCATGCTGAAGATATTCATAAATTGATGTTATCCAATTATTATTAGGGATGATCTGAGCAACCTCCATTGGAGCGTCTTTAGAATGCTCGGCTACCGAAGGTTTGTCAAGTTGCTCGACAAGTACTTCCATGTGGGACGAGTGATCTTTAGGAAGCCATCGGTGCCAACTGATCTGTTAGAAAGTTTTTCTTTCTAGAAATATGTTGGACTTCGAAACCAAAGAAATGATTTTTCTAGTTTTCTTACTTCTGTAAGATAAGATGACATCATGGTACTTGAGTATTTACACTTTTCCCTATTTAATTCGCTACTAGTTGAGAATTTCCTTTCACTAGTAATCTATGAATTTTAAGTGTTTTGGCTTCTCAGAGCCCTACCATCAAACCTTCATACTTTGACACATTATTTTTAGCGAAAAATTTGAACTGAATGGTGTATTTCATGTTTTCTCCAGTAGGATAAATCAGGCTTACTCCAGCCCCGAACCCTTTATCATCAAGGACCCATCGAAGCACATAGTCCACTGGTCGTGGCTTTCATAGTTGAGCCCTTATATAGGTTGAGGGTTTATCTACTCGATAATGAATTTGGTTAAAGCCTAGGACTTAATGGTTGTTCATGAAATAGAAAGGAGATCAAACTCCCCAAGTTTGATCACTCATTTTGCTATTCGTCCTAATGATTCCCTATTTTTGAGAACTTAACTTAGAGGAAATCTGGTCGACAGCACAATTTTGTGGGTCTAAAAGTAATGCCTTAGCTTCCAAAGTGATAAGAAGGGCATACAATAACTTTTGTATTTCTGGAGACTTTGCTTACATAATATTTTGGTCGTTGGATATTGTCACGTTCAACAACCAATACTACACTGAGTGCTTGTGGCATAGTAGCCAAGTACAAAAGCATCTTCTTCGGTAGATAGTTGGTGCCTCTTTGTTGGTTTTTAAGGCTAGACGATGAAGACAATTAATATCTCATTTAATTTAGTGTAACTAGGGCCAGTCTTTTGCCTTATCAAAGGCATCTTGCAACCAGATCATAGCAATAAAGAGCATCTCTATTCTCTTCTAAAGATTTTAGCCATCGTTATCATATTATTTTGAAAGATCGGTGATTCAATCGTCGATACTCTTGTAAATAAATATTTAGAGAACTACCTCTATCTACTAGAACTTGATTAATTTTGCAGATATTTATAATAGATTCTACAATGATAGAAAGCCTACCTGTTCGAGTCGAATAGATGAGGCATTTTTCTTGGTTGAAGGAGATGGTTGTCTTCAACCACTTGGATGACTTGACAATAACCAGTGCTTCAGTGAGGTTCACCTCCTATTCCACAATCTTTAGTTGCTATCTAGACTCGTAGGAGGAGGACCCACTGAAGATCACATCGACGGTGTGCTGTAGCCCTTAGTAGTCCATCTCTTTGTCGCCATCCATATCCTTTTTGGTGCTCGGTTCACCAATCTCCTGTATGGGAGTGAGAGAACCCTTACCCATGTAGTAATCTTCTAGCTTCTTTTGCCAGGCATGGTAGTTGTGTGGATCATGCCCTGCCGTTTGGTAGAGTGGACACCCCTTTTTGTTCTTCTTGGATTCGTCGGTCGGAGCTTTTGCTTTAATCTAACCAGAATAATCCTTCTTACTCTTGATGTACTTCCCTGGAATTGCAAGGACTTCTTTGGTGTTGGGCTTGCGATTCTTCTTTCCCTTTGAAGACTTCTTGACCTTCTTTTCTTTCTTCTCCAGGACAAGTTAAGGAATCTTCTCTATCCGATCGATGGCCTTGTTCTACTCAACCACTTCTCTAGCGGCTGCATACTTATCGGCCATGTCGAATAGTTTGATGATTGTCCATATTTTGTTCATTACAATGTCCTCTATGAATCACCTGTTCATTAATATAGTCTTGAATGCCTGGATAACAAAATAATCTATGACCTCTAGAATTAAGTTATGAACTTGACTGAACCTTTCGATGTATTATCGCAGGGTCTCATTGGGCTTTTATCGGATTCGATGAAGATCATCTTCCTTCCTGGGGTGATTGTACATCCTTTAAAAGTTAGTGATCAACAAGTCACAGAGTTGCTCTCAAGCATAGATTAATCCTATCGGTTGGTTAAGTAACCATGACCGGGCAGAACCCTTGAGAACTATTGGCACAAATAATTTGCCATCACATTATCCTCGCCTTCTACAACCCTAATAGCAATTGTATAAATCTATAAAATTCTAATGAATTTTACTTTCCATCAAATTCCTCAAGATTTGCCAGTCGAAACCTTTCTATGCAGCGCACCTCTTAAAGGCCTACCGAGAAAGTTTGACACCTGTGATTAGGTCATGGCTTCTTCTCTGGAAAGGAGTTGGATTGTAATCAGTCGAAGACCTATTCATCCGATAGTCATCACTAAGAACTGGTGCTCCTATCTAATCATGGACACTTAAATTGTGTCTCCGATCAAATACATGGTTCAGATGATGACATAGATCATTCGAACTGTATCCCTGATGTCATCTTTCGTGACAAGGGGGAGTTGCTTCATTTTCAAAAAGCCTTCTTCTCTCGTGACCTCCTTGATGAAATCCTTGAGTGGGTCTTTGGCCTGCTAATAGATTATTATCAGCCTAGCCGCATTGGCTTCTATCATGTGGAAAATCTGTGGAAGAAGTCAACATCTGGCTCTAGGAGTGCCTTTACTCTCAGTACATCTCTGTTTGTCACACTACTGGAAAATCTCTGATACCTGACCTACAACATGAGCATATCCCCAAGTTTCTGCCAAAGCAGGGTCTGGGTTATTCAAAGTATCATGCACTTGTTGTAGGTTCTGGATAGTTGCTGAAGGCCTTGGAGCGTTCTTGCCAGAAGAAGCGGTATGACAACTTGAGCTTCACCCCGAGTTCCTCGTTCATTCCACGTTACTCAGTAGGCTCAGAGGGGTAGAAACAGACAGATTAGATTATCGATGTCCACCAATTCTATTGTTTCCATTCCCTCTGGGTGACGTAGGAGCTTTTGCAGCATTCTAACTAGTGGGTTGTGGGAGAGTCTATCGTGGAGAGCCTTGCACAGGATTCATAGCGGTATCTCCTATTGCGCTAACTTTGTGCTTTCAGCATGAATCTCTGTTCCATAGTGCGGATGTATGTGTCCATATTAAGGTTGACGTAGTCGGCCAGATCAATCCAATTATCCTCGTCCCAAGTTCCTTCCATGATCGCATGGACAATGTTGACAGAAAATAGGAGAGAATGATGCTTGCTGATGAAGAAACTTTGAAGATTTAGTGCCTTCTTCCCTACAAATGGCGTCAGTTGTCGACGATCGAGTCACTGATCTTATGAATAATATGAGAAAGAAGGTTGAATTCCTTAGAAGTATTTAGTAAGAGAAGGGAATGATCTTTTATTACTATGAACTGGTTACAAAATGAATTATATAAGGGACTTAACTAGCCCTAATCTATAACCTCCCACTTCTCGAACGATTCTAATCGCCTTGACTTGTTCTCTGAACTCTTGTTCGGATTTTCGATTGACCATCCTTTTGTCTTTTCTCATCAACCTTTAAATACCATTAAAGGGGCGCTAGTTATCTATTTTAAGAGACGTCTCATGGAATCATCACGTCCAATTGGATCGGTGGTTCCTATCAGAAAGAGATATCTGATGACAACTGATCTTCGGTTATTGTCAGTGGGAGATAATCGTCGGAACAACTATGGTTGTTGTTGTTAGAGATATAGGGTTTAAATGTTGTGCTGTTTGGGATGAATAAAGCACATGTTTTATTCGTTGCCTGGAAGGAGTTCCTTGGAAATGAGTCTTCATACCAGTTCACGAATTCTCCAAGTTGTCTATTGGTCGGACAAAGTGCATAGTAGATTTCTGACCAAGGTACTCGAGAAATAGCTTTGAAAAGCTCACGACCACGACCACGGAGGTCTTAGGGTCTTAATTTAGTATTAAACCATATTTTATAGATATTTTAATAATGACATGGTTAGAACTTAGAAGTATTAATCCGAAAGATAACTCTGTAGCATCGCTAGGCGTGCTTCTATATGTTATAGACCCAAAAATGCAACCTTGGTCACCAAATTCTGTTATAATGTCTTAGTAAAACTTAACAAGATTTATATTATAAAAGTATCTTTTTAAATAAATCTACTTGTGTTGTTTTACAGTACAACAAATCTAAAGTCTTGTTCTAAAATATTGTGGATTTTGGCTATACCTTTTGACTTTTTTCTGAAATGATACTGTAACGACTGTTAACTTTTTTTGATATATTTAACTAAAGAAAAATAAATAAATAAAATAACATCGTTATATCTTCACTGATAATATAAAAAATATCACGTTCTGGAAAGTAGAAAAATTATAAAGGATGGAATGCAGCAAATAGCACTGAGCAATAGAAAGCATCAAATAGCCGTTCTCCACTGTAGTCTTTTGTGGACCACACTTGCTCCCACCCCCCTCTATACCAATCAAACCACCTCCACTCCCCTCCACCACCTTCCGGTTCATGTCCTGCTCCCCATGTCGCCGCCTCTCGAGCTCGACTACATAGGCCTCTCACCGCCCTCCGCCGCCGGCGGCGGCCACGCAGACGACGATCTGAAGGGCACCGAGCTCCGCCTCGGCCTCCCGGGTTCCGAGTCGCCGGACCGCCGCCCGGCCGCTGCCACCACCACCACCCTGGAGCTGCTGCCCGCCAAGGGCGCCAAGCGCGTGTTCTCTGACGAGGTCTCGCCGCCGGTTCTCTCTGCCGCTGCCGGGAAGGGCAGGGCGGCGGCGGCCGGGGAAGAGGCCGACGAGGAGGAGGACAAGAAGGTCGCCGCGCCGCCGCAGCCGGCTGCCAAGTAGGTGCCTGGCTCTTGCTAACTGTCTGGATTTGCTAACTCTGTGGATTTCTTGGTGTTCTCCCGAGTTCTTGGGTGATGCGGGTGGGTGCCGGGTGGTTGGTTGGAGCGCGAGTGGGTGGAGGGATTGATTTGCAATTTGAGGAAATTTTTAGTGTGTTAGTAAATCCTGATGATTTGGTTAGCTTGGGGAAGAGGGTGTGATTGGCAAGCTGTGCCATGTATTTGAGGGACTTCTTTCTGTGGATTCGTAAAAAAAAGAACGGCTTTTTTTTTGTGGGAATTCGGTGGCAAAAGGCTCATTTTTAGGTTCTTGCGTTGGCGTTGTGGGCGCGCGTTTTGAATTTAGCTTGTCCTCTTGGGCTGAGGAGCTTGGAGGAGTAGCAATTTCTAGCTTTGAAGAGTTCTTTTACTAATATGCTCTGAAAATTACACTTGATTTTACTTTTTTTGGTCTAAGGTCAAATAAGTCTGATTTTTTTCCTTTGAAGTTTCATTAGGAAACTCGCGAGAGCCTAATATTTCAAAGTTTCTGCATGTTGCTTGAATTGAAATGGTCAAATTCCGCCTTGCCTGTGTTTTTACTTCAAGTTTTACTCTGCAAACTGTAATGTTTCTAGTTGCTTTGAGCTTTCTTGCTTTGTTTTGGTTTGAACAAGCGTTGCGAATTCTTCTTTAATCTTGAATTTGGTTGCTTTTACCTCGTATTCATATCAAAACCAAATGCTGGGTCGCCTCCATTTCTTGTTCTTACACTGAATTACCAATGCGTGATGATGTGCTTGTGCAGGGCTCAGGTGGTGGGATGGCCACCAATCCGCAGCTACCGCAAGAACACTATGGCAACCAACCAGCTGAAGAGCAGCAAGGAGGATGCTGATGCCAAGCAGGGGCAGGGGTTTCTGTATGTCAAGGTCAGCATGGATGGTGCGCCATATCTGAGGAAGGTCGACCTCAAGACTTACAAGAATTACAAGGACCTGTCTTTGGCGCTTGATAAACTGTTCATTGGCTTCAGCACCGGTGAGGTTTCTCGAGTTCTTTACAAACTCTTGCTATTCTAAGTTGCAATTAAATTTGACCTGGAGTAGCTAGTAGAAATGCATATTTGCACATCTATAGTCATGTTTCACAGCGGTGAGATTGCTTATTATGTTGACTTTCATTTTGTGATTGTTACTTCCTAAATTTGACGCTGCTATAATCTGCCAATTTGTTTTGCACGATGCATGTTTTGAGCGTATGGTATTTCTGGTGGAATAAAATAACGTGTTGCTTCTAATTTTAGGAGCGTTTCTTGTGCTTAATATTGATCAGTGGAGCTACTAATACTGAAGAATAGACTGTTTTAATGTTTGTGCTTAATTGCTTATGTTAGTTTTCATGCAAAGGATGCCGAATTTTTCAGCTCCTCCTTTTGAATTTGGAAATACCACTTCTATCATTCCTCAACCTTTGAATAGCAGTAGTGCCTCATCACCATGGCTTCCTACATCGTTTGAGCTTTATGGTTAGATTTCGATTTTAAGTAGGCTGTAGAAGGGCAAAGCCTATTCCCAGGTAACTTGTAAATCTCTGCGAGAGCAATTGCGTAACTAATTAAGGATCTAAGTTGCACAAAGGTAGATAACTAAATATGCTGGGATCTAAAATGGAGGACCAGTCTGCAGTTTTCGATCTCTCATTCAGTATATATATTTCTTCCCATTAGCTAACATAAATAATTATGAAAATAAGAATGTTGTGCCCAGAAGGTTTAGTGTGAGGAGAATTTTCTTTTCTGCCTGTTTATTTGGCCTCACAGGTAGTAGGGTGTCTAATGTCATACCAGGGAAGGATGGTGTGTCTGAGAACAGAAAGGATGGCGAATATGTATTGACTTACGAAGACAAAGACGGAGATTGGATGCTGGTCGGTGATGTTCCATGGGAGTAAGTACACTGATCCGATCTAATTACAATAACAACAAACAGAGAAAGGACAAGTTTAGAAGATAGCTTAGGGCTCTTTAGTGAATTTTTGAAGATTGATCAATCATAAGAGTTGGTCAAGAATTTTGCTTTTGAATATTTTACAGGATGTGCTTATATGCTTCAAGATAAAATGAACTTGTATTGTAAAGCAGCCACGATTAGAGGATCTCTTAAGATTATACCCCCTCCATTCTATTTTACTCGTCGTTTTAGAATATGTGCAGTCAACCTTTTAATTGACCACAAATATACATAACAATATTTAGATTTTTCACATGAAAATGATGCTATTCAATTTTTCATAAAATATACTTCTATATAATTGAAATTTTAACAATTTGCTAACATATAATTAGAAAAGGCAATGGTCAAAGACATGTATTGGAGACCATGTCGATGTCTAAAATGACAAGTCAAAAAGAACAGAGGTAGTACTAATTTTCCTTAGTTATTGTTTCAATCCAGTCATAGTTGCTCTAAAATCTGCAGTCACTTAGTATACCTTGTGTTTTACTGCTGCCTTATAATGTATGGACAAGCGAAAGAGTCTTAATGCGGTCATTATAGTTGTTCTTGCGGATTTTTAAACTATATATCTAAAAATAACTAGTGATATTCAAAGGTACCTCTTTCGTTTTAGAGGTATAGAAAATCTCACAATAATCCTTAAATAAAAAACTAGAAATTCTCATTAATTGAGAGAAAAGAGAAGATCTACAACATTTATTTTGGTGGAGTCAGGTTATAACAGTGCAGATTAATCATATATAGATATTACAACTGTTGCAGTTGTACAACAAATACGAATATATTTTCGAAACACATTAGATTTATATAACAAATACAGTATGTTGCAATATCTAGTCATGCAATTGTGTGAGTAATTCCTCTAGTGGTTATAATTCCATTGACAAGAAAACCATGAATGTTTGAATGCATGATTATTTATGCTACCCCCTCTTTGAGCTCTTGAAGTAATTGTTGCCTTATTATTTTGGTGTAATTGCAGGATGTTCACCGACTCTTGCCGAAGGCTCAGGATCATGAAAGGTTCAGATGCAATTGGACTTGGTATGTTCAAAAAAGTGTTATTCCATTTAATGTCCATTTTAGGCTTAGTCTTACTGAACACATGCCGTGCATATATAGTGAGTTAATTTTTTCACCATTTGTTAGCATACTATTACTGTTTTCTTGTTCAAGCTGTCTCAGGCTTGTTTCATTCTTTGAACTACAACTTTAGAGGGGAAGTTGTTTACCCTGCAACCCCTTGGACTTGAAAGCATGTTTTTTGGAGCTTAAATATCTTAAGCATAGCAACATTAATTTTGAGAACAATAGTTTCCTTTGATTACTGGAATGTTTCTGTACTACCAAAATCCTACTTAGCCAAGCTCTTTCTTGGTGTTTCGACTGAAACATGGTGAAGCTGGAGCCATGATGTACCAACTCCAAATTAGTAAACAAAGACTTTCAAAAGCGTTCGGACATAGCTCCCAGCTTCTCTAGAAAACAACAGTTGGCCAACCATTAATTTGCTTGTTCTATCTGACAAAAAAAATGGAGGCTTGATGGAGTCTGGCCAAACACTCCCTGAACAACCTGGCTAATAAAAAAAATAACTAGCATTAGGGAGTTAAAATGGCTTTCACCTTGACTTGTGAACTTTTTCTAATAACTGATTTTGTACTGCTCTTGACAAAGTTTCAGAGTTAACATTCATGTTACGTTTGTTGACATGTTTGATGTTTAAAGGCTTGAGCCTCGTCTTTTACGTTCTCTCTCTGTGCGCAATTGTTCTTGCTACTTTTTTTAAATGTTTTCCTTTTTGTTTTACTTCGGAAGTTCATTTAGGTAGCCCCAACCATCCAACGTGAAGTGCATTTCACATCTACCTTGGCATGAAATGATTGTATCTTTTTTTGGGGGCAGCTCCAAGGGCAGGGGATAAGTCCAAGAACAAGAACTAAGACGGTTGCTGCCCACGGTCAAAGGCAAAATGGAAGAGCAACTGACTGTAGGGCAGATTATCAGAACCAAGAAGTCTTAACAATTTCAAGACGAGATCGCCCATATCGTCTGAACTACATGGTTTGCTGTTCCGCAAGTGAAAACTCCTAAGACTCATTTATGTTAGGTTTGTGATACGTCCTTGAGACATATGCTCTATTTTATTGTGCCCACGTCTTTATATGTGTGTTATTTCCGTCCGTGTAAATGGTTGGTATGCAGTGCGCTACTGCTATGATTGAGCACTCCTACCTATTTTGCCAGTGTTGTCCTGAACCGTTCGTTCCACCACGTAAATGTTTAATGAAGGTTGCAAGTCTATTATTTATCTGACTTCTTTTGGAACAAATTTATCGTAGTTTTTGACAGCACGCTTATCAAATTATGTGGTTTCATTTATCATACTGTTCTGAGAGTCCGATGAGCTAGTCCAAGTTTAGGGTTTCTTTTTATTTCAAATCTAGGCATTGGCGCATTGCATATGGTGAAACAATGATTCTTTGCCAGCTTTGATGTGTAGTTGTTGGGTGGGGACATGCGCTGCTCGTATCATTATCTTTTGAAGGTTATGATGGTTGCTCTATAGTATGGCTTAAAACTAAAAGGCTTCCTCAACCATCATTCAGGTAGTATAAAATATCATAGCTGGATAATTTACGATGGTTTATGATCCCTTGGAATCAGGCTTTTCTTTGCCTGCAGCATCTGCTTCCTTTCTAGAAATGATGCTCCATGTTGGCCTTCTTTTGTGTTCCTTCCCCTTCCCCCCTTACCCTTACTAGTGTCTGCTAGTTGGTGTGCATGTGAAGGTGAGCAGAATGTATTCCATGGACACATCAAGAATGGGATCCCGTCTTAGTTAACTCCAAAGTTGCCTTTCACTACACCAATCAGCCTTCATCTGCACTTGTTTATCCCATTGTAGTGTGCAAGGTGTTGCATTTCTAGTGTCAAATTTGGGTGGATTTTTTTAGCTGCAATTAATGGCTTTTGATTCTAACGTGAGTGTTTGTGTGAACAAACCGAATGTCAATAAGCCGATAAGTCGCTTTGAAAATGTTATCTTAATAAGCTATTTTGAGAAGATAAAAAATCATTTTATTTATTTAAGAAAAAATATAAATTATAAGCCGAAAAGAAACGCCCTTTATTCACGGCGCCAGACGGTGACCCGTAGGGTTTACTATCTGTGCCAAGTGGCTAGTTTCAGAATAATTGTGGAGCATATTGGTATGTTAATCCTTTCTTCTGCACAGATGTTGCCCAGACTTTCATATAATACCAGCAGCATCCAGTACTACCTACTGCCCAGTAGACTCAGGAATCGTTCTGATGAAAGGCCCCTTTGTTCCTATGTGGTCCTGCCCTGCCACTGTGCTAGTTGGTGGTTCTGTCCGGGCATCATGCACCATGATTTTAAATAGACGAATTCAATTTAAATTTAGATATATTTTTTTAAAAAAACTTCAATTTGAAGGTATATATTCATCTATAGCAATTCAAATGAAACACATATTTTTGAAAAAAAATATATACTCAAATTTAAAGTTTTTCAACGATTTTTTTATCACATGCATTGCTGATTTTTGTATAAAATCAGCACATGTGTACAATTAAACTATCATAAAAAAGATAACTCTAGTTTGTATTTCAATTCAATTAGTTAGTAAATTAGTTAAACTCGAATTTTAAATCATAGTGTCTATGCACCATAATTTTCTAGTTAATTATACTATATGTATTGTAATTATACTTTGTAGGGCCTATCCTACCAAGTAGTTTCCATGCGCTAAAATTCAAGCGTTACTGTGCGGTGTGGTCTACCATTGACGTAATAGTGGCCTGTATTAGGGGTAGGAATTTTACATGAAATATTTTAACTCTTACAGATATCGAATAAAATCCCCGAGGCTCTTTTAGACTTTTGTGGAAAAGAATTAAATTAAGGTTCTGTTTAAAAGTATTGTGGCTTGTTAAGAAGGGAAAAAAAGGGAGAGAGGAGAAAAAAAGAGAGAGAGAAAAGCCATGTTAAGAAGCTAACGGGCTTATTCGGCTACTGGCTTTTGTGGCCTTTAGCTTTTCTACAATAATTAGCTTTTAAACAGAATATCTTTTCAAGACGGGTTTAATAGTTTATGATAGTACATATTATATTGACTTCATTTATATCAATCAAAACCGCACGCGACTGTCTCTCTCGTTGTATTCTCTCGTGTGAACAGACAAAATTCAAAAAATTTAGCCTATTTCAGCCATAAGTTATAAGGCTCAGCCCAAAAAACCTTGCCTCCGATCCCGATCCGTTCGCGGTGGGTGTGGCGGTCTCTGAGGATGCGGTGCTATGGGGTTGCACCACGGCAGATGAGCTGGAGGAGCGCGAATCCCCTCCTCCGACCCCAGTAGTGGCAACAACGGCGTCACGAGGCTCCCCAGCACTAGCGACAGGAAGTCCAGCATGCTCGGCGACAGCATCTCCACCCCGCATGGCAAGAACTCTGCGGGGAGAACTCGCCGGAGCCGCCGACAAAGGCGGCCGGGAGTAGGGGCAGAGCATCTTGAGGCTCTTCATGTTGCCCCGCCGCTAGTAGCCAGTAGCCACCACCTAGGAGCGCCCCGCACCGCCATCACCGGTTCACCGAGGTACTACTCTCCCTCCCTCCTTGAGCTTTCTCTCTCCCTCGAACCACTTGCTCTTTCCTTGGGCACCCACAGCTCTATCAAGCTCCTCTAACACCACTACAAACCATCACCTTTACGTTCTCTCTCCTCCACCGAAGCTGCCAACGTGGCACCGCGGGGCTACTATCCACCCGGTGCGTTGTGATGCTCTAACACTCCAACGCTGTCAGAGCCCAGGTGCTGCCTTGTCGTTTCTATAAGTGCAGGAGGGCACGGCATGCTTGTCTCGCCACGAGTTTGTTTCGCAGCTTTGGCTTGCCGCGGAAATTTTACCGGTAGATGGCTGTTTCTCGCGAGATTTTCACTTTCTTCGCCTGTGTACCATCAGGGCCTACATCAGAGTGTGGGTAGCACTGGTTGGAGCCATCATTCGCTTCGCATTTGGCCATTTGGGGTGCAGATGCGCGATCGCTGGTTCTTGGTGGGAGCAAGAGCATGGTTCGGAAACCGGCCGTAGCTTTTCGATCATAACTGGGAGCAGTACTTGGGAGATGGATCTATCTAAGTGTTAGAGCTTAACCCCTCTTTTCAACGCTGTGCTGCGTAGTGAATTTTGGACACTGTTGGACCCCTGTGTATACAAATTTCCCGTTTTGGCCCCCAATCGAAATTTATTCCGCTTTTAGACCCCTGTTGAGCGCGAGTTCACCGGACGCTGACACGTGGGCTGGTCGTGCGGAACCAGTCCGCACGACCCAGCTGGCCACCGCGCGTGGCGCGCGTTTCCTCGCCGACCGCGCGATTCCTCGCCCGAGCGCGCCAACGCCTGCCCGAGCGCGCGTCCTCCCCTCCGACCGCATGAATGCCGCCCTGCATGAATGAATCGCGCGGTCGGGGGAGCGATTCGCGCGGTCAGGAGATCGGATGCGCGCTCGGCCGATTTGATCCCGCGGTCGGCGAGGAAACGCGCGCCGCGCGCGGTGGCCAGCTGGGTCGTGCGGACTGGTTCCGCACGACCAGCCCACGTGTCGACGTCCGGTGAACTCGCGCTCAACAGGGGTCCAAAAGCGGAATAAATTTCGATCGGGGGCCAAAACGGGAAATTTATGTGCACAGGGGTCCAACAGTGTCCAAAGTTCCTGCGTAGTAGTTGGAACTAACTGGTTGGGGCTTGGGAGCTGGTTCTGAACTTATCCTTTGGTATCCTTCAAAGTTCAGATAAGATTCAGCATTTTGTGAAACCTAGATAGACCACAATCTGTATGCTACTTAGAGATCGTAAAATCGCAAACTGAATGCACTCATGATTATCTAAGCCAGAGGAAAGAAAGAAACAGGAAATCAAAGATTGGGGGGCAGACATTTTGTGATCAAAATGGCTTGAGCTTTTGGCTTCAGCTTATTTTTGCACTATTCATAAATTTCGTCTTTTTCTGAACTTTTGGCTTTTTTTTGAGTTTTTTTACCGGTTCTTTTTTTCCTCGTATTTGTTTGTATTATACGTAATGGGCTAACATGTTTTTTCTATTTTTAAATTTTTTTAAATTTAATTATGGTAAATAAGCCTCTGTCAGCTACAGTGTTTTTTTCAGCCAGCTACAGTGTTTTCAGCCATAAGCCACAGGCTTTTCAGCCATTTTGATCACAAATTATGAACAGGCCGTACCATATCACCGGAAAAGATAAGACAGTTATAGGGCATGGCCGCTGCACCGTGCCCTGCCTGCGCCAACACGGGGTGCCCAATGCGGAAAGGTGGGGCCCACATGGAAGTTGGGGAGGGAGGCGATGGGCGGGGACTGACCAGACAGGCTGCCCCACTCCCACTCACCGCCCGGTGGGACCCACTTCCTGCACAGACTGGATGGGTCAAGCATTTGGTGATCAGTACACGCTTCAATTGGCAGGCTGCGTAGCAGATGGGGGCAGCTGTGTGGGACAAGTATGTTAGAAATATATGTAATATTTTAATTTTAGATTTTATTAGGAATCACAGGCTGTGTAGCATATGGGGGCGAGCTGTGCGGGACAAATATGTTGGAAATATATGTAATATTTTAATTTTAGATTTTATTAGGAATCAAGTATTGTAAATAACTAGTGTCGTATAAATCAGTACTAATAGTAGGTAATATATTATACTTCGAAATATATATAGAAATAGAAATCAAACATAATCAATTGGTTACACGAACAACTTTATAGTTGAGCATGATGAAGAATAGAAAATATCACAAACTCGATGTAATGCAAAACGTAGTGAAGCAGCGAGGCGAGCGGTCGGACATATGTGCACTGCCTAGAACCTTATTGCCGCCCTATGCAGGTCTTCACGACAGTAACAGCTCAGAGATACCACTTCTCTCCTTCATGGTGCACATCGGGAAAAAGAGTTGACAAGATTCAGGCGACACAACACAACATCACAAGTTTACAAAAGGAAGGAAAAGAAATGAAGGAGGTAGTGATTCATGACACACTGCTCTAAACGTCTCCAGACATATATAAATGCAAAATATTAACCAGCCATTTACTTTCACCTTATCTTAGTAACATAATACTAAACTATGCTGACTTTAAGATAATAGGAAATAGGTCATGTGTCTTTACTTCTAACAAAGTACGGTATACCTGGTTCGGCGGCAAATGGCAATAGCGAGAACAGTAACGTGGGAACTTCTTCCGGGCGGTGTCGCGGGCCGCGAGTGGGTGATATGAGGTCGCTCCCTGTTCCAGCTCAAGCTGCACAGATGCAACAGAACGAACAGGCGATGCATCAAGATATGACGGCGCTATCTCAAAAATAAATAAATAAATAAATAAATAAATATGACGGCACTAGAGGGCTCAACGCTCGCGGTCGCGGGGTCGCATTCCATCGCGGATCGATGGAACGCCGGAGATGTGATGGGCTCGATCGGCCCAGTGCCTCGTCCCAACCCTTTTGTTCTTTCGAAACTGGGTAGATTGGGTCTCTGGTTTGGGCTGGGAGCGATCTTGCAAACATATCACGTCCTAGACAGTGCGGCCCAGTTCGGAATTCCGACTTTCCAACAGAATGTTTACTGTGCTGGGTTTGGATTCACTTGACTAGGCGCCAAGTTGCAGGCATCTTCTTTTCAGATTATTTTAGCTTATAATTTATGATTTTTTTAATAAATAAATAGAATGCCTTTTCTGTTATTATTTTGAAGCAGTTTATCGAGATAGCCTTTTAAAATTAGTTTATCGGTTTTTGATTCATTCGCACAAGTACTCATACTAGAATTAAAAGTCATAAGCTATAACCTAAAAAAACAGACACGTACTAGTTCAATATCTGGACCTCCTGCCTTACCTCGTATTCATGTGTATGTGTGTGTATATTCAATGAGAAAGCGTGTGCCCGTTCTCTGTGAGGAACTGAAGAAATTCAGAATTTCCAAGCGACCCTGCTTAAGTCCTAACGTGTGTTTCAGTAAGACGCACACGTATGTATACATGTGGTGTATGATATAAGTGTAATGTGCGTCTTCCTTCGTAATCTAAACAAACTATATCCTCTCTGAAAAAACTTGTGCCAACTATAGTACTCTTCTTTTCAGCTTCTAAATATTGTTTTTATCTTTTCTACAGTAACTAATTTTTAAATGGAGTCTCTTTTCAAGACGGAATCTATAAGTTGATTGTAGTATATGCTATAACGAATTTATTTATATCGGATAAAATCGCACGTGAGTTTCACTAAACTGTCTCACATAAATTATCTAAAAACTATAAACTATAGTCATAAATCATAATCTGTAGTTCAAAAGAACGGACCATATATACCTAACTTCTTCTAAAACTATAACGTCACACGCGCGGGTGCTCCCACTTGCACGTGTCTAAAGTTGTAAATGCCAGGGGTAGAACACATGCACATTTCTTTCACTACAGTGCACTCGCCTACGTGTGTATAAGGAGAAAACAACCGCACGAGAGGGTATCGAAACTAAGAGCATCTCCAAGAGATACTCTATATGGCTCTTAATATTTAAAATTTAGAGTTGAAGGGTAAAAAGTAGCTCCAACAGATTCCCAAATAGACTCCCAAAAATAGAACACACCCAAAAAATAGGCTCTCGCTCTCTACTTATAGAGGATGATCTAGACTCCCAATACTGTTTTTCTGGTTTAGGGTATCTGTTGGAGGGAATGATTATTTTGGGACCTTATATCGTGATTAGAATCTGTAAAAAGAGATTTAGGGTGTGAATTTATTGGGCATCTCTTGGAGATGCTCTAAGAGCATCTCCAAGAGAGGCTCAATATTTTATCCTCTAAAATCTCATATTGGGAGTCTTCCTAAAAAAATTGTCCTCTAAATCTTTCCCCTCCTTCAGCAACTCCTCTAAACTTGGATCCCTAAAATTACCATCTAGGCATTGTATATTTGATGGTGATCCACCTCAATTTTGGAGTACCAAAATTATTAGGCGTATTTTTGGGTATCTGTTGGAGGCTTATTTTTAGCTTTCATATCTAATATTTAAAGGTAGGGGGTGAGAAAGAGCATCTCTTGAAAATGCTCTAAGCTGCTAGTTACGATGGCCCACCCCTCCTCCACTGGGCGATGGCGGCTTCTTCCATTGAGACGTTACTCAGGGTAGAAATCGCAACGGCTAAACAAAAGAACAGGGGAACTAATGAGCAAATTAATCAAAACACATACGTACCCATGCACGCATGGTATTGCTGTGGTCGATCTCTGAGCTAGATCTACCATATCCTCCAAGGTCGACGCCGAAATTAAACCTGTGAACATTCTGATTAGCCCAAGCAATTGTTAATTTGCGCAGCACTGCGAGACGTAAACTAACACATGCGGCGGTTAACGTGCGCGCACATCGCCTCGCCCGTTTCCTAGAAAGATCACACTTATTCAAGTGCAAGTGTAATTACCAACCACCAAATCCACCACGCCGTTAAATAATCGAAGCAAATCGAGTGGGATCGATTACATCACAAGAAATTACAAGAAATTAACTCAGTCCTAATAAGCAAAATAAAATTATTACAACCACTAAATAATTACAAGAATATGTTGCGCATCTAGAATAAATAAATTACAAGTATTGCATTAAAATAGAAAATAAAAAAATATATAATTGCATCATTTTAGGATCTTGCATTTTTCCAGTGCATGCTTAGCGAAGTGTAGCCTTCCGAAACTGAACCAAAATCTGATCTTTTCTTTTACGATCTAAACACGAAGAATAAAATAATCCAAGAGAGAATAAAAGAAGAAAAACATTTTGTCATCAGAACCCATTTGACTTTAGAAGGCTGAATCGAAGTGTACTTATTAAGGTTCCCAGACCGTCCGAAGCCGGTCGGCGCCTCTTACTTAAAAAGGGCATCATCATCCGGCAAAAGACGAATCCCATAGTCCATTTTATTTTTACTGACTTACCTCGTAGTAGGAAACTAGATTCACAATACCAAGCCAACCCATGGACAAAGATACCAAAAACTCTACTCTCGACACAGTAATCACAGAGGGAGCCAAGACCAAGGCCATCCCTAGCCAGAAGGAAACCAGCTCATTTCCTTCTAGCATAAGAAAGCCAACAAGCCAACAGAGGGAGCAAAAGAGGCAAAGGATAAGGCCGAAGCCACCACAGCAATGCCAGAGTGGAGAGGATCGATAAGACCGAGCGCCTCATCAGGAAGGAGGCAGAGCCTCCTCCTCTCCAACCAACCAAAAGAGAGAGCCAAGCCATTGCCATTCTCCCTGTCCCAAATCAAAGCTGCCACAAGCAAAAGCACAAAGGCAACCGAAACCATTCACACCACAAAGAGATAGTGAGGAAGATGAAGTCAAGAGGAGAGAAGCCAAAAAGGGAGTTGGGGAAGACCGACGGCATGAAGACAGAGGCCATGATTACCAAGGGCCGACAAGGTCCACTGGGACCATGCCTAACCGAACCGGGACAAGGAGGGGACAAGAAGGACTAACGGGAACACGTGGAGAGCATCACCACTACCACGCCCATCGTCATCGCCTTTCCATCCCCAGCCAAACCGAGCCTAGTAAGGTCCTCACACCCCCATCCCCATAGTCCATCTCGGCACATCACAGAAGAGCATGAGCATCCACTCCCAAATCCCCTTCTCACACTCACCTCCATATCAAGCCACATATCCACATCATAGAGAAGGAAGTAGAGAGGAAGGAGTATACTAGAGGTGAGACCATCGTGTGCCATCACCGGCAAGCTACGCACACCCAACAGCCATCTTGTACTTCTTTGCACATGGGAAAGCCTCGAGCCCCATCGTAGCGAGCCCTGTTGCACACCACCACCACTGCAAGTACCAACAAGCGACAAATCCAATCCACAAATCAAAAATAAATCAAAAGCATAATAGGCCTAAGAAAGTAAACCATAGAAGGGATAAATCCATCCGATGAGGAGCCTGAGTCGAGAGTGGCATCGTAGAGGCTGAGCCATGGTGGTGAGGGCCAGGAGAGGAAGAGCCGAGGGCCGAGCGGTGGTCGGCCGGGTTGGAGGCACTGGGGCAATGGCCGGAGGGACACGAGCTGGAGCCGGGCTGGAGGGGCGACGGCCTGGGAGTCGAGCTGAAGGGCGACGTAGCAGCCAAATGCACCAAGGGAGCTTGGCGTAGGGAGGCCGGGGATAGGGGCGTCGGAGGAGGCGGCAGGGAGCTAGAGGCCGACACAAGGAGGCCGGAGGCAGATCTGGACAACGGTAGGACTAGAGTAGCCGAAGCTGAGATGGTAGCAGGGAGGCAATAATGGGGCGGCGGGGTTGTCGGTAGGAGAGGAGAATGGAGGAGGAAGGATGCGGATGAGAGAGAGGAAGAAATAGGGAAATCAAGTGAGAGAGAGAGAGAAGAAATAAAGAGCGAAGATAAGGTTTGGAGGTGGAAGAAGAAATGAGTAGCCTGAGTGCTTCGGCTTAACAGAGAAAGGAAATGGGAGGAGAGAAAGAAAGGGGAGAGAGGAGAAGCGCGTGTAAAAAAATCATTCTTCACGAATATTTAACTCTAAGCATTCCATTACATGTTACAATACTCAGTAAAATTTTGTCAATCCTATTAAATTGCAAAACACCACTAATCAGTATTTATGATTATTAAAAATAAATTAATGTAGTCAGTAGATTAAAATTTAGTATGTGCCGATTAAATTGGTGTATTGTGTTTAAATCATTCTCATGCAAATTTAAATATTTAATTAATTTGTTAGTCGCATGTAAATGTAGAAACCCACTAAGAATAATTTAGGACTTTAGAAAAAAATTAATTGTTATTAGAAGATTTAAAATATGTACGCGATTAAATAAAATTGCATGTAGTGATTAAACTTTACCGCGACGATAAAAATAGCAACTGAGCCATAAAAATCTGCTAGTGGTAGAAGTAAAATTTGAGGGTCACATGGGGGACACTTTAGTGCAATTTATTCAATTATTTGCCACTTGTTATTTTCTTCTCGGCACTAGTACATTGAACTATAGCACGCGTACTAACTCAAGGAAAGAAACCAAGATTGCGGTGCAACTTTTATCCTAGTGACCTTGGGACTCAGAACTTCGAATTAAACTCATGCAAGCAACCCTTTGAGGATATGATCAAAGTATTTTCAGTAAAATAAGTATTTACCTATTAAATTATTATCACCTTACATAAAAATAAAAATAAGGTTTAAATCGAATAAAAATAAGTTGGAGAAGCCACAGTTAGGCTAATAAATAAGTGGGTGGAGGCTCCCAGAGGCAGGAAAGAAAAGGGGTAGGTATGAGACTCTGCATAGGTATAAAATATAAGGATTTATAAACTTCACTTGTGTACTGGACCATATAAGATGAGGACAGGCCCGGCAGAAGGCGAACCATGCTCACCCTCTGAGTCTAAAGTAAGTGCCATCATCATTGTATACTTTTACTATTTTTTAACTGCTAATCATTTTAAATAAACTCTACTTTATTCATAATGCAACAACCACTCTACAACATATCATTTTAAGTAACTATTTTAGCATACTAGTGGAGTTTAATCATACTACCAAAAGCTGATATGCGAAGTGCCGCTAGTACGTGAGGTTATTCGTGTGCTACTCGCGCCCGTGCATGACGTCCTCATCAATCACTTAAAAAACAAATAAAGCAAGGGTGATTCCAAAGACTCAGCAAGCACATGATAAAATAGTGGCGCTAACACACCACTTTAATAATTTTCATTTCTGTGAACTGTACATTCCTATCTTTGTAACTATTTTACTGTTATCACTTCCAATTTCTGTGAACTGTATATCATTATTTCTGTAATTGTTTCATTGTTATCACTTTTATACAATGCAATGTATCTGTAATTGTATTACTATTCTGTTCTGTTTTCATGCAGTACGATGCGATGTGCCTGTAACTGTAGCTTATACCGGTATAGCAGAGTGCCTCTTTTATACGGGGGCCCAAACTACACTCCCGTGGAGTACCTACCGAAGTAGGTCCTGTTGTGTGTGTATGAGTGCAATGCGTGATGCAACATGTTTTTAATGCTGGCATTTAATCCTAAGTAGCACTCAGCAAAGTATTATTAATATGTAATCAAAAGCACCGTAGAACATGGCAAGGAAGTCATAAAATACCAATCATTCACTACAATCTACTATTCTACCATGCACTTGCCTGGTTAATCTTGGGAACGATGCGTGGATAGCTCCGACCCAGGACCTCCACCTGTACAAACGTCAACTTGACTCAACACATCATATCGAAACAAGTGCTTAAGAAAGCAACGACAACTTTACATGCATAACCCGACTCTGGCATAAAATGCACGGGGTTAAGGACATGTCACGCAGGTACCAACCCCCCATTTTTCTTTTCTTTTTCTCCTCTTTTCTTTCCTTCTCTCTTCTCCTTCTTTTCCCTCTCTCTCTCCCCCCTTTATCTGATTCAGACGAAGGCCTCATCCATTCTCATCTCTTGCTCCCTCTTCGGGTGCATAACTGCGCTCGGGCGTACCGGCCCTAACTTTCCATAGGCCAGCGAGTTGCCACCAGCCACCCCTCCTCCTCCACGGCTCTCCCTCACTCCCTCTCTCTCTCTCCTGGCGAATTGTAGCACGGAGGGAATCCCGGGCTCGTTGATCTGGAGTGCACTGTCGGTGATTCCTCCCACCTGGCCGGCCAGGGCCAGATTCGGTCTTCGCCCTCCCCGCGCTACCGTGGGGGGCCATCATGCTAAGGCCCCCAGACTTTGGCCTCCCAACGCTACTCCTCTGGTCGTGGTGCCCCCAACCGGCCGTCCTCGGTGCCGTTGGCTCCCGAAGCCGATGCCTGGCTCGGTCGTGGCTGCGCTGTCGGATGCCCATCGGGTGTTCCCCTTGGCCATGGCTTTGGCCAAGGCGCCCGAGCTTGGCCTGAGCACCTCTACTCTACTACTACACCGGACGGTCCATCTAATCCTCTCTTCTTTAATGCATTTTGATTTAGCTTCTAGCTTTGTTTCGCCCTACTCTTCAATACACATGGTTGGGAAAGGCAAACCTTACTTGCCTTGGGTTGGGTGGGGATGGGAAGGTGATGATGATGGCCGTGGCGGTGGCAGCGCTCTCCACGAGTTTCCGTTGACCCTTCTCGCCTCCTCCTTATCCCAGTCTAGTTCGGCGTGGCTCTGGTGGTCTAGGTAGCTTGCGACCGCCATGGACTCCACCCTCACGCCGTCGGTCTTCCCCAACTCCCCAGACTATGCTCCTTCGCTTCTCTCTCCCTCACCTCCTCTCTACGGTGGCGTGGATTTGGTTTTTGGGACTTGGATGAGCTCGGCTTGCTCTGTGTCTTAGCAGAGAAAAAGATGAGAAATGGTTTGCTTCCTTCAAATGAACTCTTGGCTGAGGAAAAAATGAAATGAGGCTTTGTGTGGCTGGCCTATGTTGAGTTTTGGCTTAAGAGAGGCATGGTTGGCCAGCCTTTTCCCCTTGTTTTGTGAAAAGACTGGAATGCCTTCACCTTACTCCCATTATTTTCTCATATGGCTGAATGCCCCAAGGGCATTTTGGTCCAAGGGCTCTGCACTTGTGCTTTGGGGGTTTCTACTACGGCAAGTAAGTCAGTAAAAGGTAAGAATGGAATTTCCTGCCGGATGATGAAAACCCAAACGCAAGACGGTGCCGACCGTCCCTGGACGGTCTGGGAACCTTAGTGAGCACTACTTTTATTCGGCATTCTAAAAGCCGATGGGCCTGATGGCAAAACTCTTCTTGATTTTCTTTGTTCTCCCTTTTGCATTTTTAGTGGTATTATAGTGGCGGCAGCGAAGTTGTGAGGGTTGCGAATGTGAACGAGTGGAGGTGGAGAGGGGATAACAGCAACATCAAAAGTCGGTTTTTTCGGTTTTTGACTGGTTTTTAGCAAAAATCAAAATTCTGAAAAACCTGATTTCTATAAACCGTACCGAATGTCGAATACCGGTCAAACCGATTTGACCAGTATGGTACGGTATCAAAATGAACAACCCTACATAGGATGATGGAAAGTGGGAACAACTATCGTTGCATTGATAAGTCGTTGATGGGTCGTCCAACACGAGTTGTTTTTATTGGACGTACGAGCCCAAGCAATATCCAATCTAAAACGAGGCACCCCCATCGATGGATGAGATGCTTCCGAGCGCTGCAAAAATATTCCAATCAAACCCAACGCGTATCCTGAAGCCCTTACATAAAATGTGTCCCAAAGGATCTTGATACGATTTTTCTGCTTCCCATTTTGTTTAGCATATCGTCGTTGCTGTCACGTCAACTACACGAGTTGGCAACTGTTAATTAATCTACGCATGATTAGCCATCCAAAATGGCAGGGCGCACGTTGGGATCGATCCAAACCCGCAATTTGCACAGCTGTGATCACTAGCTACCGGTGCAAATTGCACAGCTATTTGTACGCATCTTAAAAACGCGCCACACCGAACGCATGGGCGAGTTGCGAGCATATCATATTGCCGCGAGATCGTCGCGAACAGCCACTGACACGCGGGTCCAGATGAGCCGCGTCCATCGCTACGGTCCCAGATCGGGGGCTGCTTGCGATAATTAATCCGTGAAGAGGATCAACCAAGCTCACTAATTTAATTGGACGCACACGACGGCACAAGAGTCGCGTGCTTGCCCAGAGAGCGATCCTTCTTGGAACCGGGGGGATCGGCATAGAAAAACGCTGCGGCAGATCGGCCTGAATCTTTCTTTCTTCGGATCCCATGCGTACAGCTAGCACTCCATCGATCGATTCTTCCTTCTCAGCATGTGTCTCTCCCCCTCTCTCTAACGATCGCTCTATATATATAGCTGTCGTTGTCACATCGCTATCGATCGGTTGTATACGCATATAATACGAGCGGTATATGGGTAGCAGCCACGCCGGCGAGATGTGCCTGGAAAGCGGCAGGGCGGCGACGGCCAGGCGGGGGAAGAAGGCGGCCGGCACGGCGGAGCAGAAGGCCGCGAAGCAGCCGCAGCGCGGGCTCGGCGTGGCGCAGCTGGAGAAGATCCGGCTACACAACCAGATGATAGCCGCCTACCGCTCCGGCATGCACGCGCCGCCGCCGCCGCCGCCGCAGCAGGTGCCTTTCGCCGCTCCCATGGCCGGTGCTACCCCAACGGCCGGCGGCGCCTCGTCTTTCCAGCCCTATCTGACGGTAAGCACAGCGCGTCAAACGCTGCATGATTGCTCGTGCTTTAATTTAACGCAGTCGCATTGTATCTAACTAAACTTTGTGGGTATGGTTGTGTATAATAGAATTGCTCTGATGCGACGGACCGCAGCATCATCGGCGCGCAGTACTACGAGAACCTGCTGCCGCACAGCTCCAGCCGGCCGCCGCCGCCGCTCGTCCA
This sequence comes from Dendrocalamus latiflorus, assembly GCA_017311315.1. NCBI lineage: Eukaryota > Viridiplantae > Streptophyta > Magnoliopsida > Poales > Poaceae > Dendrocalamus > Dendrocalamus latiflorus. The sequence goes on from CM029664.1 coordinate 9,981,768, forward strand.
TGACGTGAAGGATTGGTCAGGCCAGAGGCAGCCACAGTACAACTGGATGAGCTCGAGCCACGAGTCCAGCGGCCGCAGTAGCGCAGGAAGCACGGAAGAGCTGGATTTGGAGCTCAGATTGTAGCTAGCTAGCTCGCTAGCTTAAGCATTTTTGTTTCTGGGACCGATCGGTTTGGGTTTAACTGAAGTACAGTATGTACTAATCAAACATGTGTGCATGGGCGAAGCATCATGCAAGAGGGGAGAGAGGACAGATTACAGAGGGGAGGCTAGATTGCTTAATTAGCTAGCTTAATTTATTTTAATTTGATTACTCGCGATGTTACCTGGTTACACTGGTACTATTATGCTAGCTGCAGCTTGCTGACGAAACGTCTCATGTGCGTTCTGGAACTGGGAGATGATAACGTACGATGCTGTAAATCTTGTTTAGCATCTTAATTAAAGGTCACAGGTTTGTAATTTTTGGTGGTTAGCTCATGTTCAGCTCGAGTTCAAAAGGGAGCTAGCGTGCTGCAGTCCATGGAGATAATTTTCTGTACGCCTTATTTTTTTAGAGGGAAAAGATAGATTTATAGATTAAACTTGTGAAATAGAGAGAATTCAGTTGTGTATGGTCCCACTCCAAACTATTTTAGTTTCTAATTTATTTTAGCTTTTGGTTTATTTAAGCCAGAAACCAATTAGAACGCGTTGACTTTTACTTTAGTTTTTCAACTTTTTTGCATTTCCTTTTTTCTCTTATTTCTTTGTATTGTGTCCGTGACGATATAATGATTTTATTCTTTTTTTTCTATTTTATAATTGTTTTAGAAAAAAATTAACAACAGCTACAATATAATTTCTATCATAAATCAAAAGCTATAGCTAAAAATTTAAGCAATGAGCCAGTTGAAGTAGGGCCGTTATGTTATAGAATCAGAACCGTAGCATGCGAGGCTATTGTCGTTAGAGCCTATCTCTTCTTGATTCTTTACTAGTTGAAATGGAAACGGGATGGATTTAGAGAGAAGTGACAAGTTGGGCTCGACCAGTGCTTACTGTTCCAGCACAATTGCGAATGTTATTTGCAGGTTATCTTCAATTTTTATAGTCAGTATTTGCATACTCCACGTTCGTCATACACTCTGTATATATACGGAATATTAATAAGTCTGTACGTCTGTCAGCGGCCGATTAACTTTTCCCCCCAACGTTTCAATTGTGCCTCTTATCCATAAGCGTTCATTTGGGCCAGGCCGTTTCCCATACGAGCCATCCAGGCTAAGGCCCGAGTTCGGGCGGGCCTCGTATGTAAATGCCCACTAAGAAGCAGTACTTGTGACGTGGGACGCTGCGCCGGACACACCGACACGGCGCAAAAGATCAGTTCTCAGCCGCGCTGCAGAGAATCCAAGTGGCAGTGACAACGTGGCACCGCCCCACGCGGGAGAAACGCCGAGCGCGTTTTTTCGCGTTTTTTTGGTTTGACAGCTTTTTGTCTAAACCCGAGCATTCAGAAAAGGCTGAAATTTATGAAAAAACAGAATTTATAAATAGTAAAAAATAAATCAGAAATCAGAAGTTCAAGTTGAAATGAGCAAGACCTTATATGAATAGATTAATAGCTTATTTTAAAAAACTATTTTGTTAAGATATTTTAGAAAGGTTGTTTATTTGTTCGAAGAAAATTATAAGTTATAAGCTTAGAGATTTGTTCGTATTTGCTGCAGCTGATGTTTTTTTGTTACAACTGATAATTTTGGCTGAAAATAAATAGGAGTAGTTGAAAAGATAGCTTTTAAAAGAAGTGCTTGAGGGATGAAAAAAATAAAGAAGAGATATATATGCAAGGCGAGAATAAAAGAAATAGGGTGTGGAATATATATATATATATATATATATATATATATATATATATATATATATATATATATATATATATATATATATATATATGTATATGTGTGGGTGTAATTACATCCGGGAGTAAAAAGTATTTTTCATATATAGGAAGCCTCTTTTCTACTCCCGGGTGTAATTACACCCTATATCGTATCTCATAAAGTAGCGAGTATCTCGTGTAACGGAGGGTATGTACATGTAGTATACGAGTATTTAAGACCATATAGGTGGTATGAACAATTTTTCAGAGGTGGTATGTACATTTTTTTGACATACTCCTTTTTATATGCGTATATGAAGGTATTTATAAAATACGCTAAAAACTATGGACTCCCTTGCAATTTTTTCGTATGGTTTACATTGGAGTATCTTATAATTAGTAAATGAGTATACCTAAAGTGATAAAGGAGTATTTCAAGTTTATTTAGGTGGTATATTAGAGGTGGGTGTAATTACATCCGGGAGTAAAAAATATTTTTCATATATATATATATACACACGACTTTTTATTTCTGAAGTAAGATCGGATGGAGAGAAACGAAGAAATCGCACAGGCTCACCTAAGCCTACGCCCACGCAGGTACCGAAATTTTTGTACGGATAATCCCTTTTTTATTCGAAAATACATAAATATACCCGCGAGAAATTTTTTTATAAAAATAGTCTCCAGTCGCCGCCCCATTGGGCGACTTCTGCCTTTCGCCCAACCGGGAAGCGACAAAATATCTGTCGCTCGATGATTGAGCGACTGCAAGTAGTCGCTTTCCTGTTAAGCGACTTCATAGTAGTCGCCCAATGGATGGGCGACTTATAAGCGCAGTCGCCCAATGGATGGGCGACTTTAGTCAATCCCCGTGAAATTTTAGAGTTTTGTCAATTTTGTAGTTTTAAACTGGAAAAAAATATGGTATAGTTGTAATAAAAGGTTATGTTTATTGTATATTGTAGGTGCATTAAAAATTTTGCAAAATTTTTTTTAAGAACAATTGACTGTAGAACGTTTGATATATACATTGGTAAGTGATATTTTTATGTTACTAAGAATTAGTGTACCAAGAGTATGTTAATATTGTTAAATGACTTGCTATCTGAATCATTGAATGCGAACACACGAGATAATAACCTTATGTGAATAGAAATAAACTTCATAACATGCCGCGTACAATTTTATTACATGCATAACATATAGCATGATATGCGACTAACCCACCCAACTGCTCGTAACATTTTGTCTACTGGGTGTAGCGTGGTTGTTTCCCCTTTTTATCGCGCCTTGAAGATGGCTTCGCTGCATCCTTTTTCCTGTCATTCTTGGACTTGAGAGCTGCCTCCCGAGCTTGAAGCTCTTCCTCCTGACGCTTGATGGCTGCTTCACGCAGACTTAGCTGCTCCCGCCTCCTTTGCAGCTCATCCTCCTTGCCCTTCAGACGGATTTGGTCCACCCTCACGCGGCGCTCTTGCTCACGCCGCAGTTGTCGTTCCACCTCGCGAGCCTGAGTCATCTTGACAAAGTATTGTCCTTTGTTTTCCACCTCCACTGCCTGGTTATGTGGCCATGTCGGCGACACCCGATCCACCCATTCGATGAACCTGCAAGCCTATGTGTGGCATGGTAGATGTCATGGATCAAGTTGAAAAATGACAACGAGAAACAAATGATTTAGTTGTCGTCGTTACCATGAAATCGTCATCCAGGTTTGGACACTTGAAGAACCTACGGCCGTATTTGGCTCGGTCTTCTTGATCCGTCCAGACTCCCAACATCGTCCTAAAGCCGCAGCTGCACTTCGGGCGCTCATGCCACTCCGGCACTCCAAATGGGTCGGGCCTCCAGGAAGACATTGTTGTGTAGTAGTATTGTGAAGGCTTGAGGAGGAGATGTGGTATGGAAGACATAGGAGGCCTTTATGTAGGCAGGTTATCTGGTGCAGTGGGCAAAGTCCATGGAAATGTCCCTATGTAGGCTTTTCATACTTCGGTCTACGTGCGTGCACCCTCCAAGGACAACCAGCCTGCTCGCACTTCACAGTGTACTACTCCAGGCTTGATTTGACGACACGAAATGTCCGTTGCATTGAGAGGGCCCAAAGCTTGATGGCATCCTGCAGCGCTTCCTTGTCAGCAAACGTAGCATGCACCCGAACCTCTGTCTCATGATACTCCCATGGTGATTCATGTTCATCATGGGCGGAAACACCCTCCGCATTAAACCGGTTCCATTCCTGGGGGATAGGAACTTCTTCATCATCCGAACTATCCTCCTCGTCGTCCTCTACAGCTTGCTCTTCATCACATGCCCTCTGGTCATCAGATTCCATCTGCTGCACGATATACTCATTATGCTCTCCTTCATCTGCTTGCCCAGTTCCGTCTCTATAGCTTGACAGCTGTAACTCTCCTCCATGTACCGCATTGCCTTCATCACGAGCAACTTCATCAGCTCCACCAACGTGCGGCCCGCCCGAGCTGCTAGCACCTCCCGAAGCATAGGCGGGCGCACGAGCTTGCGCAGCTGCTTGTAGTGAGCACGGTTGCACAAGCAGGACACACTCGTATCCACGGCGCCGGCACCCTAGCACAAATCCCTTCCACGAAGCTGAGCGCACCAATGTCTTCAACTCCCATATAATGTCAGTGGGAGACCGGCTCCAAATCCCTTGCACAACGACGCTGCACACCTCGGGGTCCAATGAAAAACTCTCGGTCAGCCAATGCTGCACATCTGTCATTCCAGCATTCTCGTCATCGGGAAGTACGAGAGTGACTTGCGGAAAATCGCTTAAATCCACACCATTCGGACCTTCACGAATAATTCCAGCACCATAATACACTCTCAATGTAGTACTGGCCATTAATGATGTACACCTACATGTACGATTGAAATTTACGACATGTCAAATAACATCGTTCAACACTAAACTAAACTTTCCATACTAAAAAGGGTAGTCAAATTTCTATACTACAAAATGTATACTACATCTACAATTTTTACTAACACCAATATTTCATCTAAACAATAGTGTAAATACAACCTAATTAACAAAAATACCTGGATCCAAATCGATGGAATAGCTTGAACTCCTTCTTCCGCCCTCACCTCCTCCTTCAACCCTTTCCTCCTCTCCTTCTCTTCTCCCCTCTCCTCCTTTTCTTCCCCTCCTCCCTCTTTTCTCCCCTTCCTCTTCCTCCTCTCTTCTTCTCTCTGGCTCTCTGCGCAGAATGGGGAAAATGAGGGAAAAGTGGTTGCTAGTGGGCGGCAGGCGGTGGAATAAGTGGTATCCACTCCTGTCGCCCTACGGTTGAGCGACTGCAATTTCAGTCGCTCAACCATACAGCGACTGAAATTACAGTCGCTCAACCGTAGAGCGACTGTATAAGTCGCCCAACGGTTCACACATTTCCTAACTGTCGCTTCACGGTTGGGCGAAAGGCAGAAGTCGCCCAATGGGGCGGCGACTGGAGACTATTTTTGTAAAAAAATTTCTCGCGGGTATATTTATGTATTTTTGAATAAAAAAGGGATTATCCGTACAAAAATTTCCGCAGGTACCCACCAAATAATTCATTTCTGCCTTCTCCGCTTCTCTCTTCCCCACTCAACACACAACCCACGACCAGAATAAAGCGAGCGACGCAGCGCGAACCCCACCGCGTCTATTCTCCCACCCGCAGCAGCGACGTCGGCGCCAAGCAATCGGAAACCCCACCCACGGCGCCTCCTCCTCCTCTATAACCCAATCCCCAGTCCTAGAATTCCCCGGGGACTCGTCGCACGCGGCGCGGTGCGGAGGGTTGGGCCGCATGGACCGCATCGTCGGCGGCAAGTTCAAGCTCGGCCGGAAGATCGGCTGCGGCTCCTTCGGGGAGATCTACCTCGGTGAGCGATCGCTCGGTTCTCCCCGATTTGGCTAGGGTTGCGGCCGGTGGGCGATTGATGGTGCGGGTGGGGGTTTTCTTACTGTATCGTCTGATCATGACGGTGTTGTCTTGTTGTTTGTTGCAGCCACGCACGTGGACACCTACGAGATCGTCGCGGTGAAGATTGTGAGTTCTACCTCTTCTGTACTGTCGTGGTTGTTGTGTTTGATTGGGTTGCTGTTGATTCCGTTGCGGTGGCACGCGTGTGGGGTTAACCGGAGAGATGGATTGGTCGCCTCCCTGCGTGCGGATGATTCGACTGCTGTGCTGAATTTTAATGTTGTTTTGGAGCTCTTGGTTGTTTTAGGTTGATGGGGGATGAGGTTAAAATGCTGGTAGTGATGCGGTTTGAAATGTCGAAGCTCTACGTCTTTTTAGTTTAATTGTACGGCTACCTGCCTAGTTTTCTTAGGTAATGTGGACACGGGTGGCGGTTGGTCATGAATCATGAGTATGCTTGCCGTAGCCGAATTGTAGCCCTTTAAGAAAAAGTTTTCGTAAGTAGCACTGGGGCGAGAGCCGAAAGTTAGCATTGTTTGGTTTAAATTTGTTTTATGAGTAAAAAGCTCTGCTGTTGTCCTGTTTTTGCCCCTTACTTCTTTCATGGTTTATATGGTTATATGCACTGTCTAGAGAAGCTTATTTTAGCTACCTCACTGTCAGGAGAGTAGCAAGACGAAGCATCCCCAGCTGTTTTATGAGGCAAAGCTCTACAACGCCCTCCAAGGAGGAAGTATGCCCTGTCTCCAATTATTGTGCTTATTTAGATAAGATCATCAATTGATGGGAAAAGTTCTGGCATCCAGGTGGCATTGCAAATGTTAAGTGGTGCGGCGTAGATGGGGAGGAAAATGTTCTTGTCATTGATTTGCTGGGGCCAAGCTTAGAGGATTTGTTTGTCTATTGCGGCAGGAAGTTCACGCTGAAGACTGTCCTAATGTTGGCAGACCAGATGGTAATTAATAACTAGGCATTGCCTACTTCAGTTTATTTCATTACCTTATGCATAACATGCAAGCCTTTCGAGAAATGTCAAAAAAATTTCGGAAGTTTGACTCCTTGTGAACCTTTGCTTGTGCAACAATTTTCATTTATGGTAGTAACCAAACACTGAAAGTTTATTCCTGGAGATTATTTAAAGGATTTCTCTGGAGAGTTTCCATATTGTCTTGCTCATTTAAGAAAAAGTATTGATTTTTCAGTTTTTTTTTGCGAATCAAGATATGATTGAAAAGATTGATAAAACTTTCCTGAATACTGAGCAGTACAGCACAACAGTACCCCTGTACCACTGCACGTAACAACTAAAGTCTTTTGGCTGCTTATCTGAATTGGGGAAGGGGTGTGGTTGAAATAGCAGATAAATTTTGCTAGTAGTATTGCCTCAATATATTTTCTGATTCTTTTTATTGCTCATCAATTTCACATATTTCTTCTCGCATCTTTATCTTGCTTTTAAAGTGTTGTATTGATCTATAATCTGCAGATAGACTTTACACCCGTTGCTCTTATTTCTTTGCTGATTGGTTTCATTGTTTACTAGTTTCACATATTTCCTTGTATATGTTGCTTCTAGATGCTTCACTTCTATATGCATAATTTCACATAATCCACAATTAATCTTAATGCTAGAGCTTGCATGTATGATGTAGTTGTCCTTGTCCCAACCCAATCTTGGTTTTTCGTGTTTTTGCATGCATGCATTGAGTACCAGTGATGATTCAGTAAAGCTACTTTTCTGTAAATAATTCTGACAGATTACACGGATAGAATTTATGCATTCGAAAGGATACTTGCATAGAGACATAAAACCCGACAACTTTCTGATGGGTCTTGGTCGGAAAGCAAATCAGGTACTGAATGTGATACATTGAAGCTGCCTACTAAGGATGTTAATGTACCGAACAATCTAGTTAACGATGTCTCTGCGTGTGATTATTAGGTATACATAATTGATTTTGGGCTTGCAAAAAGGTACCGGGATTCTACTACAAATCGCCATATTCCTTACAGGTACATACATATATCTAACTTCTAACACAGTTTTTTTGGGGGGGGGGGGTTGTAAAAATGATGCCATAGGTTTACTTTTGTACAAGTGTTAAATTTCAATTATATTCTCCCCTGAAATATAATTGTTCTTTCCCAAAAATGATTTAGGCAGTTAGCTGACCTTATACTTTGCCATCTATTGTTAATTCTTTTACTTCCTAGTTTGCCTTTTGGCTTCATGAATTTTTTTGGCTGGCAGTGGTAGTACTCTGACTTGGGCTTTACCTGTAATGCGTCATGTAGCCCTCCACCTTATGACCTATAGCTATAATTACAAATGGTGGCTCACCTATTTTATGAATCACAGATATGTGTGTGGTACTTGAACACACCTACTTTGTTCTTCATTATTTATGGGAATATTCAGCACAATATTTTACTCATTTAGTCTTCTAGGTTCCATCAACAGTATGTCTCTTGCTATCATAATATCAGCCTGTTTAAATATGACTCTATATCATATATTGAGGTGTCCTCTATCTGAAAAAAAAGGCAAGGCAGTTTATATAATGCCAGAGTATTCCCTTTATATTCTTTCTATGGTCCAGTTTTGTGGGTTCTCATCTTTGTTCTGTTCCACTTGTTCAGAATACTTATTTTCCTTTCTTGCAGTATGTATATTTTCTTTATTTTTGTAAATGTTGCTTGTTCATTTAACATTGAACTGCTGCTTTGCTGTAGAGAAAATAAAAACTTAACTGGCACTGCACGGTATGCAAGTTGCAACACTCACCTTGGAGTTGGTAAGTTATGACCTGTTGATTACCTGTCAGATCATCATTTAGATTTGATGTTGGCATGTTGTTGGATTTACTGGCAGAACAAAGCCGGCGGGATGATTTGGAATCTCTTGGTTATGTTCTTCTATATTTTCTCCGAGGGAGGTAGGCTTATATTTCTTCTGTTTGGTAGAGCATACTAGTATACTATGATGTTGATTGTGGCGAAGTGTGCTCGTCGGCACATCTGGTGAAATAATAGTGCAAGTTAACTCCCCCCAGATACTTGATTGTTAAATAGACATCATATCTAAAGCTGTTTCAAGAACTGACTTTTAAAAAACTCACAGTCCCAAATGCCGAACTAGGCTTTTCTTCATTTAGATATTCTAGCTGTAAGGATGAATTGAAATTGGTCAGCTCAAAACAAGCTTTATCGCACAGGATCTTATAAAGCTGTATGTTTTGTCAACAAACCATTAGTGCTGCATTTGTACAAAGATTTGCCCAGAACAAACCGTACATATGAAACCTCATCACAAAACAGACTTCCCACTTTTCATCTGTAAATTCTATCATTAGCAAGTAGCAACTATTTGACAAGGATTACTGTATATGTCATATCAACGCTTGCAGAATATTTGTGCAACTGATTTATGAAAATCCACAATAGTTCTCTCAAGATCCACCACCAAATTGTTGGCAATCTCTGGCTTGCTTGCAACATGCTTACAAGTCATAGTGTTTGATATCCACCTTAGATTAGTTTAGGTGCGATATGAAAGCTATCGTAATTTTGAAGTCTCATTATCTATTTTAATTTGTTTCGTTCTAATTATTTTGGTATGGATTGCTGCGTGAAGTCTCCCTTGGCAGGGACTAAAAGCTGCAACAAAGAAGCAAAAGTATGACAAGATATGTGAGAAAAAGCTTTCAACGCCTATTGAGGTTTATCTCTCACAAACATATTAAACAAAGCTTCTGAAAGAACAAGTACTGTTGTATTTGTTGCTGACCAAAAATACTTTTACCAGGTGTTATGCAAATCCTGTCCGGTGGAATTTGCATCTTACTTCCACTACTGCCATTCGCTGACATTTGATCAGCGGCCCGATTATGCATTTGTGAAGCGCCTTTTTCGCGACTTGTTTACCCGCCAAGGTATTTCCTGATTAAGCAGTACTGTCTACTAGAATGACTGCAAAAAGTTCTGTTGTTTCAACATATTCTATCGAGTTCTTACTTTCCATATTATTGTTCAATATTTTCCTCATCTTTTAACAGGTTACGAGTTTGATTATGTCTTCGACTGGACTGTTTTGAAATATAAACAAGGCCAAAAGCCCCAGGTACTTTATCAACCTACATTTAAGAAGATTCAATTTATCGAGAGTACTTTTACATTACGTGTCAATTAACCTTAAATCCATTATCAATTAATTTTGACTGTTTTGCGATGCCATCAGCGCGTGGTGTATCTGGGGCACTAAAGTGGCACCTACATGTCACTTCAGTACTTCACATTATAGAGATTAGCTCTCTGTGTTGATATAGGCAAGCTTTACCACATTATCAATCATGTATACATGATATGGCTCTTAAGTATTTAAGTTTTTCACATAAAACACTGTATTGGTAAAACCGCCAGAATTAATGGCAAGCTAACAGATTAGTGCACTAGGGACAAATTGTGGCATAACAGTCTGCATGAACTTAATTAACTTTCAATAAAAGCTAGGGAAGTTTCCTGTTGTCGAAAAAATCGTAGCATATGTGGCGGAAATATGTAGGGTTTTGTTAGGCATCTTGCAACTATCTAGGTTTTTACATAATGTTCTCTATTAACATTGCAAGTTTTGCAACATTGAACATGTTCTTTTGTTGTTAGGTTCTACAATCTACAGGTGTTCCATTACTTTACTATCAAGTAGGTGGTGGATAACTTCTGCAATTGGATAGATTATGTGCTAAAACCTACAAGCTAAAAGTAGCCATGCCAAGCTAGGAGGCTTATATGCCAGATGATCCTCCTCCGGAATTCCCCTCTCCACAGTTATATATTTTGTTTTGGTTATGCACATCATATACGTTCTGATAATTACTAAAGAACGAGACTGCAATTGAGACAAATATGATATTTCACTTTTCATGAGGATAAATCAGCAACTTTTAACTTTTCGCAGGCACTGATACAATTGTTTATTTAATTAAACACGTCTCCTGAAAGTTCCATTTTCATGTTCAAATCGCACTTTATTTCCTTTACACATGGATTTAGTTTATGCATATTTCATTTCAACGAAGCATTATGCAGAACTGTCAGTGGTTCAGAACAATTCTTAAAATCATACTCTATTTAGGCATCGTACAACTTTAATGGCTACTTAACAAGTCCACTTCTATTTGTAGCATGGTCCTGGAGCTATTACTCGAGTAATCCCAGCAGATCATGACAAACGAGCAGGTAACAGAGCCTTTTACACCTTTTGATAATCATATACGTATGATTTCATGTGAGAGTGCCATCAATGAGATCAAAGTACAAACTGATCAGCCATTTATCTTGTATAGAATTTTCTAGCCATGTTATTTTTTCGGTGTCTTATAGGATTGAGATTGAATAGTTTGTGCTATAGTTGAAAATGAGCCACAATGATTAGATATAACGCTGGCCTCTTAATGGTGGTGAAAGATATTGGATATGGCATGGTTTTGTCCACTGTAGCGTGGCATTTTTCTTAAGTATTTAGATCCAATGTTTGCTTCTGTCTACACTTACATTATGTTGTTTAGTTGAAGTAGATCAGACTAGGAAGTCTATGATGGCATGTTTGAATTGATCTCAAAATTGATACTTTTTGGCTGGCGTTATGATTAACAGGTGTAAATGGTGCTTTCCATCAGAATGAAGCCCAGGAGCAGATGGGGCCAAGCCATATGGCCGAGCCACCTGCACAGTTGCAGGTGAAAATGAAACAGGCAACTGAGAGAGATCCCTACCCTGACATGCATCATACTGAGAATCATGTAAGCCCTACTAGATCAATTTGCTTATTACTTTTTTTATTTGAAAATAATAATATTTAATACTTATTCACTCACGGAGATCGAGTTTTTTACCACTACTTTTTTACATACTTTCTTTAGTTAATAATAATATTTAAATCATTGCTGAAGTGTGAAATTTGAATACAAAGAAAATCTAATCTTAAATGTTTTCTGAAGAGTAGAACATTAATGTAGCATTACTGTTATTGCAAGAATAATGATGATGATAGTTTATTTTGTATTATGTGATCATCATCTTCTGTTCTGTATAGTGGATTTATGCAGCACACTGCATGCCTGAGGAAGCAAATTAGCAGATGTGCGACTAAGATACAATTTGAGACTCAAACTGATAACTATTTAAGGATATAGCTGTTATGAATAGCGTTTGTATTTATCATGAGTCCAATGGACCAGTATATATACGTACAGGTATGGTATATATATAGGAAACACCTCACACGACGGAGTAAATACACAGCTATATAATACATATCTAACACCCTCTCAAACTTATGTTGGGTCAACAACATGAAGTTTAGAGAGGTAGAAACTATGCTGAGCTCTGGTCTGTGCCTTTGTAAAGAAGTCTGCCAACTAAATCTCTGAAGGTACATACTGTAGAGCAACAACCTGATCCTACACATGTGTCCGCATATAAAAAGCATCAATACCAATATACTTTGTAAGCTCATGTTTCACCGGATCTTTAACAATGTTAATAGCACCTGTACTGTCAGACAAAAGAGGAGTCATTGCAGAAACATAAATACCAAAATCCTCAAGTAACCACCGACACCATCTCTAGAGATTGTTCCTGACCTTGTTCCTTCTTATCCTCTTTACTATACTTGTTGTCCACGAGTTTAGAATTCTTTTGATGTGCCATCTCCTTGATGGTTCATCCTCTTCGGCCTCTACTCCTTGATATGCTCTTCGTCTTGAGCGTTTTGGCTTTGCTTCCGCTGCTCTTGCCGAACTGACTTCTTATCATGATGCTGTTGTTCATCAGGAGTGATAGCGTGTGATGGCAGAGATCGCTGCCCTTGAGCGTATTGGCACGTGAGATCTTGTTCTTCTTTCCATGCATGTTACTCCTATCATATGCAAGTGGGTCTATAAGGTAAAGATCCGCTTTGGGTCTTGTAGCGCGTAGTTTTCAGCAAGAGCATGGTCGTGACTACATGAGACCTTTGCTCCTATCGCTTACATGACCACAGTTTGTACTTTCTTTGCTGTGGCCTCTGTTCGATAGTAGTCTATCTCTCAATTAGACGTTAAGGATGCATTTCTCAATGGCGAGCTGCATGAAGAGGTCTACATGCAGTCGTCCCCTAGCTATTCTGTTCTTGAGGGTATGGTTTGTCACCTTCGCCGATTTCTCTATGGCCTCAAAGAAGCTCTTCGTGTCTGGTTTGATCGTTTCTCTTCCTTTGTCACTGCAGCTGGTTTCTCTGTTAGTGCTCATGATTCTGCTCTTTTTATTCATACTTCGCATCGTGGTCGTACGCTTCTCCTTTTATATGTCGATGATATGATCATTACTGGAAATGATTCTTAGTACATCACTTTTATCAAGGAGCGTCTTCTTGAGTAGTTTCTTATGTCTGATCTAGGGTCCTTTTCGCTAATTTTTTGGGATTGAGGTTATTTCTACTCCTAAAGGCTTCTATCTGTTCCAAGAAGAGTATATCTAGGATCTTCTTGACCGTGCCGCTCTTATTGATCAGCGCGCAGCTGAGACTCTCTTGGAGCTTAATGTTCACCTTCGTCTCATTGATGGTGAGCCTCTTACTTATCCTACTCGCTATTGTCATTTTGTTAGGAGCCTTATTTATCTTGGTGTCACTCGTCCTGACATTTCGTATTATATACATATCTTGAGTCAGTTTGTTTCTTCTCCCATTCAGCTCCACTATGAACAGCGCTTGTATTTATCATGAGGCCAATGAGCCAGTATATATATACACGTACAGATATAGCATATATGCAGGAAACCGCTCACACAATAAGGTAAATACACATCTATATAATACATATCTAACAATAGCGTCTGATAAAACAGTGCCTTGAATGGTTTGTGGGTTTTATTTCCAATGGATAAAGCCTGGGATTGAACCAGTGAGTTTGTTATATGTTTGGTATCTTTTCTGTTACCTTTCGAACTTGGGACAATCCCAATGTAATATTATCAGTCTGAGTTTACCTTTGTTTTGTTGTTTGGTTCACATCAATCCTCAGAATAATAAGCTATTCTTCAGCTTTGGTCTACAGATGTTCAAGTGTGCTCATGATTGTGTAAAACTTAAAGGTATTCTCAGAGAAATCCTAGGCAGAAATTTGTTCCCATCAAGGTTTATTTCACTGGAATGTGCTGCAATTCAGTAGCCTCATACCAGTGCATAATAAGCATTTCATTTTCTAAGGTAAATGTGGTGAAAATTAGGAGATATAATTAATTTCACCATATGAAGAGTACCACATAAAACCTATCAGTGCTAGTACATGTGACTAGTCTCGCCGCTTTTACAGCCTATGTCATTGACATTGATATTGATTAGAACCTGATACTGGTTTCTCATAAGGTACTCATGTTATTTTTCTCCTGTAGTTTCTTCATTTTATTCTCTAGTTGCAAATGAGCGTGCCAAGTTTGGATGATTTTTTTTTTTAAAAAAGTTAATCCATCTCCCTTGTTGAAGCCCCTGTTCAAGTTTTGTATGTGTTGAACTAGCAACGTTAGGTTGCCCTTTGGGGTTATTTTCTGAATTGGTGCCTTGACTTCACTTCCTACAAATTTCACAGTTACTGCTTTGTGAGTACTGAATTTGAGGAAGATATGACTTTGTAGTCTGTGCAACACCCTTTGTTTCATACAAAAGATCTATTCCCTCTGTTCGAGAACATATGATGTTTTACACATCCACATGGTCTCTAACATACAACTTTAACAATTACTTCTTATATGAATATGTTAGTAAAAAATACTTTTCATGAAAAATCTACTGAAACCATTTTCACATGACTAATCTAAATATGTTGTTGATATATTAGTAGTCAAAGTCAAGTGAAGTTTGACTGCACACTTTCTAAAAAGCCATATTTCTGAACAGAGGAAGTATATATTTTCTGTATTTTTTATCCATTTATTATTTATGTTGCTTGAGCATTCATCTTTTTATTCATAAATGGTCGATCATTTCAGAGACAAGACATGGCTGCCGGAAAAACACATCTCACATCATCTGTTGCTGTACCTGGTGCCCAATGGAGAAATGGCGGTAGTTCAAGACAAATAGTGCAGTTTGATGCTTTTCATCAGAATCAGCGTTTTGTCAGCAATACTGGCTCATCTAGTGGTTGGCTTCCGACATTCCCGCACAATGCCCCAGCAAAGTGACAGGTAAACTTCTAACAATAGCACTAGTCTCTTGTTCTTACTGTGGTATCTATAATGAATTTCTGTTCCTATATAGGTCATCTATCTTGTGGAGCAAAGAGGAAATGCTTAGAAGGGACGCCATTTCTTTTTAAGTGGTTCAGAGTCAAGTATCACAAATTTGATTTAGACATCATGATGCCTAATGTATGTTAGTAAGGTGGCTATAGATGCGTTTGATGATGATGCTACCTGCTAATTATGCAAGGTTTGCTCGCTGTTGTGATGAATGCTCCAGCAGTTTGTTAGACTGCTGCTTAAACATTTTGTTCTCTCAGTCCTGGATGTCATGTAAATTGTTTATATGTTAATAGATATATGGCATGGGCATATTGCAATAATGATGGTGTGGGCTCATTCAATGTCTTCCATCTATCCAATATACATGTTGCAGTACGATTATTTCTTGAAGTTTGAATTGTGATCTGAAATATTTTCAGCATTAGGTACTAAAGATGCTCAAGAACTGAACTGGAGCGCAGTATGTTAATCTTAAGTTGATTGTGTCTGCATGGAGATTTCCAGGAAATTTTCAGTAGGTGATTTATGATTGGGGGAGTTTTTACTTCACAGATTTGCTTTAGGAATGACATATTGTGTTGCTCATATATGTCTTTCATATTTATCAGTGCATGATGCTGCCAAGGCTCAGAAAGCAACAGAGTTTCTACTGATGGCATCAGGATATCGACGAACAGTTAAAGTATCAGCAAAACCAAAGGGAGATTTCTAAATGAAGCCATGGATCTGGTATAGTCTCTTAGCAATCCCATATTTGCAGTGCAAGTTATTTCCTTCTGGTGAAGTGTCTACTCTTTGTATTATTATGTCTATTTTGTAAATATGTTTTATCAGAAAAGAACTTTGTCTTGTCTAAAAAAAGAACTTTGTATATTTGGTTGCTGAAAGATTAGGGAGTTCCTGGTGGTTTGCATTCCTGTTTTGTCTGAAGTAATCACCTTTCCTATTATTTGTCATATATAGCAAGTTTTGTTACCTATACCTACGGTTTCACCGTTAGCAAATTATTTTTTAGTTCACTTTGCTTTGATCTGTCTATCAAAGTTTCAGATCAATATGTGATTTTATAAAGTTGTCTATACTCTAGATTTCCTTTTCAATAGCAAACTTCTGTGAAATATTTTACTCCTTAGTTGCGAACATAAGGTTGAAAGAAGTTTCCTCAACACTACTCCAATATGAGAATTACTAAGTGTGTGCTGTCTAATCCAGACCTATGTCTGGCTTGAGACAATTGAAGAAAGTTTAATCAAATTTAACCAAACCTCTTATGTAGTTTGCTGATGAAGAGTTATATCAGTAATCGTGAACAAACAAGGTGGTCTAGATTGCTATGGTCATAGGAGAATTTTGTTTCTCTGTTTTCATTCTTTTTGTTTTTGTAACCTGTACTTATATTTTGTTTTAGTTTTAATGATTTTTTTCTACAGCATTTCATGCATGATCTGTAACTCTGCAGTTGCTTGAGTTTCATCTAGTGATGTACCAATTCATTAACCACGAGTTCTGATATGGAGATAAACCAGCCTATAGAGTTGTTGTGCTATGTAATAATATATATTCCATGCCCGTTAACTTATGCTTTATATGATGTGTATCACATACCAGTACTGTCAGCAGCATTGTTGATTAGACAATTGTCAATGAATTTCTGCGCTATTAATCATCTTCCAGATACTTCTATATTCAAATCGAGTCCTTATTCAATCGAAAAGGAAAACGGAAAGGCAAATGACCTGCCAGTTTTTTTGAGATATCATGTATCATGTGCACAGCCTCGGCGGTTCTATCTACCAAATGCCTTGTCGTGAGTATCATGTTCCATGCTACAAACATGGGCTGGGCTCTCGACTTTGTGGGTCACCTATTACTGGTTACTGACAGGTGATAATGGACCCAGTCATTTGGTACGATGAACTGATTTCCTTGTTTGCTGTCCCAAGTTGCAACTTGCCATGTCGATGTCGTGTGGACGTGCACGGCAGGAATAGAGTTCCTGGCATAAAGCCTGTAAAATGCAAATGCAACTTTGGCTTTTGATGTGCTGTACTGACAGTGTTATACCTCAATGCTGCCTGTGTACTGTCACTCTATCACTCGGAACATTTCCAAATACTAACATGTTAATGATAATGCTTGGCCCTTCCTGAATTCAGATAAGGCAGAGGGGCAAAGCTCTGTTCCCCCACTTCCACTTGGAGCCCCAAAATATTAGGGTTTTGTCGAGCGAACAGCTGCTTCCACTACTGAGGAAGCGTCTTATCACTATGTAACACTTTTTTTTTATCTTTTGTTATGTTACACGAACGGCAATAATACAATATTTGCTTTATGAGATCTAGATTTACTACTAATTTTGCCATGTAAAAGGAAGACGAAGTGAAGAGAAGGGAGTAAACCGTTTAAGGAGTATCACCGCTACATAATTCAGTACAAGTAGCACTGTTTTGATAGGAAATCATATTTACAAATTCAATAAAAAAGGAATAAGCCTACTTTATCCCCTTGAAGCCTTACAAAAGTCTGGAAATCATAATTTGTGGTAAACCTAAGCACTAAATAGACTACCAAACATCATTATTTGTTGGCCACGACGAACTAAAAGAAAGGGCGTGCTAAACCTTTTTAGCAAACTGGATATGATCACCAGGTACATGATGACATAATTAAACAGGGGTGGTGGACAATAGCAGGTAAGAGTACTCAATTTCCATGTTCCTGTTGCCGTTCTAAGAGTGCTTTAGCTTCCTCGGCGAAAACCATTAGCCAGCCATGTGCGGCCAAACAAAGGAATGATGAAAAGAGAGTGCATCGCATCATAGCTGATCAACGCATTTATCGCTACAATTTGCCGGAGTATTTTTGTTGACTTTCTTAAAACTTTGTGCAGCTTTCATTTTGGAAGAAGAGCCTGGAGGCACTTACTAAGTTGCTATCTGACAAAGGTGTTTTTTTTAATTCACTGGATTAATCTGAAACCTAGTTTCCTTAATTAAGGTTGGTTTATTCCTGACCATGTTGCTTAAAAAATACAGAGAATTCTAACAATTTAGCCCATACATCTGTGCCCAGTTAAGATTCTAACTAGATTCGAGTCCTCTAGAGCTCAGATCTAGGTGCCTATTCATAAAAATGAGTGGAAGAGGCAAACTGAAAGAATGCAGAATGTAGCACAAGCAGAGTTCCAAATCCCGGTGATAAACAGCCGGTTACTGCCGGTAACAGGTTCTACCGGTAGAATAAAAATTAGCGGTTTTTATTTAATTCAAAGTTAAAATTTTAAATGTAAAAATTAGTTTATCTAATGATGTTTACATTGTTTGACATTAATGGAATATATTAGGAAGATGCATGCACTTTCCGTGCTTGATTTCATACTTTTTGCCATGAATGTATTAGATCAGCAGTTTTTTATTTAATTTAAATTTAAAATTTTGAATGTAACAATTAGTTTGTCTAATGATGTTTATATTGTTTAACATTAATGGAATGTATTAGGAAGATATATACACTTCTTGTGCTTGACTTCATGCTTTTTTGCCATGAATGTATTAGACCGGCGGTTTTTTATTTAATTCAAATTTAAAATTTTGAATGTAATAGTTAGTTTTCCTAAAGATGTTTACATTGTTTAACACTAATGGAATGTATTAGGAAGATGCATGCACTTCCTGTACTTGACTTCATGCTTTTTGCCATGAATGTATTAGGAATTTTAATTTTAAATTTGAAAAACCAGTTTTAAGCCGGGGTTTTTCGGTTTTTTCTCCATTTTTTGGTGGTAACTGGCTGGTTTTTTTTCGGTTACCGATTTCATGTTCGAATTTTGACGTTTGAAATTTAGCTGGTTTTTTTCTGGTTTTTTTGGTTACCGGCCGGTAACTGATACCGGCCCTCAGCCGGGATTTAGGCTGGTAGCGGGTTTTGTGAAACCTTGAGCGCAAGCCTCTTCATAATGGTAGAAATAACTATCTCATGTTTCAATTCCTTCACATAAACTACAGCAATTTTTTTTAAAAAATAAAATATCCCACGGTGTGTCTTCAATCCATAGTCCATTCTTTTTTTTTGAAGAAAAAAAATAATTGGCTCTCCATTCGAGAAGCACAATTGTTCGCACGAACTGCGGGAAACCCGGATTGCAAGTGGAATCATTTTCTCTGACCAGCAAAAACAAGAGCTGAATCGTTTTCTTTAAGTACCCAATCACGGATCGTCTTTCCATCATCTCCCGGGGAAAGCAGACAAGAGTCTGCAACTCTTGCGTGTTTGATGAAATGGGAAATTGTCTTTGATTATAAGTTTGCGTTGGAGTTAATCATTATACTAATTAAACAGTTTAGCTGCTTGTTAGTTCCTTGGGATTTGCCCACTAAGTAGAAACAAAAATGGACTGTGCCAAACATCTCTCTCTCTAAAGTTCTAGATACTACTTACATCGGTATCATGGACGCTGCACTTTATTCTCTTTGTTGCTACCAATGATTCAGATCACGCGCACGTAAGAACATCATCACCCAATTATAGTAGCGGTACAGTATCTCTGGTTAAAGATTGGTGATCTGCATGGATTCAGGAGATTGGGATTTAGTTTCTTCAGGTACCAACAGTTTTAAGACAAGGTAAACACGAGCATCTAAACGAAGACAATGACCACAATGCAAATCGAAGTATTACAGGAAATGTCAAATGGCTTAACAAAACTGCTCGGTTCTGTGACTACTGTCAGAGATGTGTCACCTTTGTATCAAATGGTGCATGATCACAATGGCATGGTTCTTCTGACCATAAGTTACACCACATCTCCCTGAATTGCATGATTATTCATGTGAGAAAAAAAGAGAGCAAGACTTCAATTCTCAAACCAAAGGCATCAGACATGAAGGGCTTTAGGGCTCCACAGAAGAGCACCACACTACCAAAAGATTACTCGCACTAGTCACTACTCCTTTACTTGCAAAAGCAAGTTCCGAGCTCCTTTATGGAGAGGCCATGGAATGAAAGAAATGACACTTGATGAAACTTAAAATTAGCACCCACTAACAACATGAACCTCCAAGAGCAATTAACAACGCTGCCTACCTTGTCCTTTCCTACCTCGCATATGGGGCAAACCTGACGATGCCCTCCCTGTGTACTTGTTTTAACTCTGAAGTCTAGTCTCAAATTCTCAACCCTACCAGATCTCTCTTGACAACCATTTAAGCGTGTGTACGTGCTAAAACTCATGTGATTCTCCTCCTTTGTTCTGATATGCATTTAGCAGTATTAACTTCTTGTTTACTTGTTTCTGCTGTAATTAAGCTATGATCATCAGACACGAAGGCTACTAACTACTGACATTTTTGCTGTCTGTTTGTCATTGTTCAAGTTCTAACAAGGCTCAAACATGTGGCTGAGTTTGTGCTCTCAGTCACTAGTAACCTTTGTTTCCTCTCAGGCAATGGAGCAATGCCTTCAGCAGCAGCACAACAATGGGCAACTCCAGAGGCTCGAGGGCATTGAGGAAGAAGGCGGCCCGGCCGAGAAGTTGTCTCCGACGACGGTGCGGCCACCGGAGACCCCGACGGAGACGATGGAGTTCCTCGCAAGGTCATGGAGCCTGTCGGCTGCGGAGATTTCGAAGGCCTTCAAGGTCCTGAGCAGCAAGGGCGCCTCCAACATCCCCGACGCAACCGTAGCGGGTGCTAGGAAGGAACAGAGATCACCACCACCACTTGACGCGTCAATGGCGGCGCCGCAGGGAAGTGGTGCAGGAGGAGGACCGACAAACCCGTCCATCTCCCCCAGGGCCAACCTGGACGTGAAGCTTCTCCGAGCTGCTGCGGCGAGAGGGGGCAAGACGATGGGCACGTGGATCAAGGAGCTGAAGGAAAAGAAGCGTGCCGAGGCCCGGTCCCACAACGCGCAGGCGTACGCGGCGACGTCCGTGGCCGGGGTCGCGGCGGCGGTCGCGGCGCTGGTCGCCGGCATGGTGTTCTCCTCCTCGCCTCCCCCAGAGCGCCCCAAGAACGGGGGCGGCGCTGGCGCCACGGGCACGAAGACAGCGGCGGCCATCGCGTCGGCCGCCGCGCTGGTGGCGTCGCACTGCGTCGAGATGGCGCAGGCGATCGGCGCGAGCCACGACCAGATCCTGGCCGCCATCCACTCCGCCGTGAACGCGCAGACGAGCGGCGACGTCATGGCGCTCACCGCCGGTGCAGCCACAGGTATGCATGTCCTACATCGATAAATGAAAACCAAAACTAACCCAAGAAATTGAGCTTGAAAATCACACAGCAAGAAAGAAACAGTACTGAAGCATTCCTCGAATCATGCATGGATGAATGGCTGCAGCTTTGCGCGGGGCGGCGATGCTGAGGGCGAGGCTTCACAAGGAGATTCAGGCCACCGCTCTGCCTGGAGACAGCAGAGAGTCGGAGAGGGACATATCGCCATTGATCTTCGTCTCCAGAGGCGGCGAGCTTCTCAAGCGCACGAGACAAGGTATGATGAACATTGGATAATAATCCAGAGCTGAAATTTGTATATAAAATACTACAATTAGTCTAAGCTAAGTGCGTGCGTGCGTGCATTTCAGGTATACTCCACTGGAAGCTAGTGACAGTGTACATAAACTCCAACTTCGAGGTATGAGCAGAACCATCTGACTACTACACAAACAGTTTGGCAATTATCAATCCATCAATGTTGATATCAAGCCATCAACCAAACACAATCTGAATTTACAGGTGGTCATCAAAATGAGAAGCGCACATATGGCCGGCACATTCATCAAGACCAAAAAGTGTAAGGCTCTGACATGTTTTGTCCTTGATATATGACTCATGTGTAAGTCCAAGTGTCCAACCCGTCGTCAGGGTATGACTCAGTGTGCTGATCCATTCCAGGTGTCGTCCTTGATGTCTGCTCTCAGATACCGGCATGGGCGGGGAGGGAGCTTGACGATGGAAGCCACAGGAGAGGCTACTTTGGGATCAAGACGGTTGAAAGGGTGATCGAATTCGAGTGCACGAACAAGTATGACCAGCAAAAGTGGGTTCAGGGCATAACGGAGATGCTGAACCGCCGTGATAGCATGAACATCGCCTTGTAAATGTCAAGAAACTAAGTAATCAACAACAGATGTTCTTGATTTGTGTGAGAACCGTATACACGATTTTAACTAGGCTAAATTAACGAACGAAATGGTTTTGACTCTGGACGGCAGTAATAATCTTGTAATCGTTTGTGAACTTCCATTGTCATGTGCAAACCATGGCAGTTTTATGTAGTTTGGATGAAACTAGAATGAAAATAACTAGAATTCATCACTTCAACGTATATATAATGGCATATATAATTTTCAACCAATATTGTGCCCACCTTGGCCCAATCGGCTCACTAGAGCAAATCCCAAATATGCATGTAATTGCAAAGTAGCCCCGCTAAGACTATACAAAGAAAAGAACATGTTTATTCTTATTAGTAGAGACTCTAAAGAAGGCATTTGTATAAACACCTTCTCCTATGTATATAAATATGACCCTTAGGTACCACGGGAGGGAGAAAGAACATTCTGGATGTATGAAATAAACTTGAATCGAGATTAAGCATTAGTCACATTCTATACCACTCCCCTTTCTTGAGTTTTAGCCTCCGGGTACCCCTCTCAGGCCACCCAAAGCCTGTATATCCGTTGTTTGGCTTGTAGCTATAGCAATTAGCGTCGTCCGTGAGGAGCAACATAGAAGGTATGAGCTGAAGCAAAGGCGCTTGGGCTAGATAACACCAAAGAGGAAGACACTGCCGCCCCCAAGCAAAAGAGGAGCACCACAGCTAAGACCATAGCCATAAGGGCAAGAGGGCCCATGGTCAAGGGCCCCTCACCCCGTGGCAGCAATGTACCGAGGTGGCCGCACCTAGGTCCATGGTGGGTAACAAAGGCGGCTCTCAAGCAGTGGCATGGGCTATGGGGCAGGCAGCATCGCAAGTGGAGGACCCCTCTTCGACAGCTCCTGGTAGTTCCAGTGGCCCCGCTGTCGATGTCACGATCTCCGGCGACCCCAACATAGTGCCAATGCTAGGCCCAAGCAGTGGTAGCTGGAGGCAATTAGCGGAATGCTACAACGGGAGCTAGCGGACCTACGGAGTGCCATGCCTAAGATGCAGGAGGCACAGAGCCAATAGACCCGTCGCCATCATGATGGCGGTGGCGATGAAAGCGATGAAAAGTTTGGATGCCACTGTCAACGCCCACAGCGCCCCCTAATGGGTGGACTCCGAGTCCCCATTAGCATGGGCTTGCAGCGGTTTGCCTGACTGGATGACTTAAAAATACCCACGGTGGAGCCCTACAAGGGCAACACCGATCCCCGTGAATTCCTACGCATCTACAAGATGGTCATCGAAGCCGCGGGAGGAGATGACTCAACTAAGGCGAAAGGGCTATCGCACGCCCTGCAGGGGGTTGTCTTGGTTTTTCATGATCGCCCTAGCTTCGTTTACACGTGAAGCATGCCTGTGACCTTATGTGCAACAACTTCGAAGGCAACTACACAGAGCGGGTTGACACTAACCAGCTCTTCGCGATAAATTAGGTCCCTGAAGAGAAGCTGCAGGAGTACTTTAGACTATCCACGAAGGTTAGATGCCCAGTAAAAATATATCAATGAGATGACAATCATCAACAACGGCATCTGAGGCATTCAAAAGCGGCCCTTTGTGGAGTACAACGCCTAGAAACCCATAAAAATGATGACCAAGCTCTTCAATAAAATGGAAGAATACGCGAGGGCCAAGGAGGACACGATGACACATGATGTCAACATCATAGGGCCTGCCACCAAGGCCAAGACCGACCCTCAGCCCTGAAGGAGGGCTCAAACTGCAAATAATGAAAGGGGCCCTGAGGCAGGTATGTGCTCGACATCGAAGAAGGCAGTGATGAGGTCTCTACCCTGGAGGTTGAGGCCACGGCAGAGGAAGGGGCCATGGCTGTGGAAGAGGTGAGACCGGGAGGATGGGCGTCCACAAGGATGTGGTTCAAAGTGCATAGCATGGGGGAGCACACAACGCACGAATGCCCCATCGTCACGATGCTCTGTGAAAGTGTGGCCAGGGATCGCACCCAACACGAGAACACTTGTGGTGGTGCACGTGTAGTAGCCTTTGGAAGTACCACTCGCTTGAGCCTCACCGAGCATGTTGCAGATAGAGGCCGTTGATGCTGGACCCCACCAATTGATCAACACCATCATAGGAGGGTCATCCCTCGAGTTCTCGTCCGAGCGACAATGGAGGGCCTATGCACACCGGATACACCTGTAATACCAGTACAACGCAAAAGGGATAAATGCCAGAAATGAAAGCAGTGCAGAGTCCCTTAGACCAGATTGCCCTTAAGGCAAAGGGCCATATGAGAGAAGAATGAGGGTAAGGGAGGGTCAGCCAGGTCATTTCATAAGATCAAGGCTCCGTATAAAAAAAGGGTAAGCCCACATTGTTCTCAAGCCTCACCCATATTCTCATTTCTTCCCTTAACCAATCCTTATTCCTCAGAGCAAACCAGGAGAGCCAACCTCCCCTTTCACATC
The DNA here is from genome assembly GCA_017311315.1 of Dendrocalamus latiflorus. NCBI lineage: Eukaryota > Viridiplantae > Streptophyta > Magnoliopsida > Poales > Poaceae > Dendrocalamus > Dendrocalamus latiflorus. The sequence continues at coordinate 10,006,424 of CM029664.1, forward strand.
TCTGCTCTTTCTTTCCCCCAACCGAGAGCAAGCCCCAAAGCCAAGCACCACCTGACCACCACAGAGAGAATGTAAGGGAGGGACCGAAGGACATGAGCAAGGACTACGACAGCAAGCCGACGAAGTTGGCATCAACTAGGGAAGGCTATTGCAATCATTGTCCACTCCCAATCCCCTTCTCATACCATTTAGCTGGCATAAGGTAAGAACAAGGCAAGAATAAGGTAAGCTCAAGGAACGCCACCAATCACTGGGACCTCACAGAAGCATCACCATCCACTCACAAATTAATTCAAAGCATAGCATTGAACTAAAATAAATCTAGTATCAGAGAGTAGTAGTAAATGGAGAAGAAAAGGAGAGATGCACGGCACTGGGGTGGTGGAGTGGTGGCCGATGCTAGGGGGCTAGCTGTTAGATGCCGGCGGTGCTCCAAGATGGCCATAGCCGGAGCCATGGAGAGTGGCGATGCCGGTAGAGCCAAGCTATGGTGGCATGGTGGCTGAGGTAACCCATGGTAGCGAGGGAGAGGTAGAAGGGCCAGAGGTGGAGGAGGCACCGGGCTCTCGACCGGCTACAAGCTGTGGCCGACGAGCTCTAACCCATAGGGGGAACAGTGCTAGAGCTGTGGTTGGCGCTAGGCACCGACAGCTGGTGGCACTTGGGGCTCGGCCACGACCAAAGGCCGAGCCACGATGTTGGCTGTCAGGCCCACGGGCGGCACTTGGGGAAGGGTGGCGGCGCCGATAGATCTGGCGATGGAGTAGCCACGGCAACAAGCCCAAGGGTGGCGTGGTCTGGGACCGGAGTCAGGCGGCTGCACCAGGGTGCCCGGGATCGACGCTAGGAGGTGGCGCTCGGTGGCGGCAACCAGGGGGCATCCCCGTAGCAAGCCCCTAACCTGCGCGCCAGCGGCGTCCCTTGGGGCATGCGGAAGGTGATGCCGAGCGCATCACCATGCGCACAGAGGGGAGGTAGTGGGTTTGGCCCCAGTTGGCTAGATCCAGGGCGCAAAAGTGAGGGGAGGAGAGGAGTAAGGAGATCTAGCGTGGGAGAGGCGGCCGACGGTAGGACGGTGGCCGTATCCGGCCCTAGCCGATCGAATTTGAGAGAGAGAGGGAGGAAGAAGTGAGGAGGGGAAGGGCCATTCAGCCAAACCGAATGGGAAAAGGGAGAAAAAAAAAGAGAAGAGAGAAAAGAAAAGAAAAGAGGAGAAAAAGAAAAAGGGAAAAGGGGGTTTGGTACCTGCGCGTCAGATCTTACATGTAGAATTGATGCCATTCATTTAAGCACATGTACTGATATTCTACTTTTTAAGTCGAGTTAACTGCCTGTTCAGGTAGAGGGTTGGGATCGACACCATTTACACGTCGCTCTGCTCCGCTCGGTTAACAGTCAAATGCATGGTAAAGCGATAGACCATAGAGTTTATGAACTATGCGATGTTTACATGATATGATGATGTTTATGTGGAATTATGATGTTTACATGATATGAAGATGTTTATGTGAACTATGCGATGTTTACATGATATGATGATGTTTATGTGAAATTGCGATGTTTACATGATATGATGATGTTTATGTGGAATTGCGATGCTCACAAGATATGATTTTGCTGATGTAATGATGACAATGATAATGGAATGGGGTGAGCAATGGTGCCACCCCACCAATGGTAACACTTATGAACATGACAATGAAAATGACAATGGACATATGCATTTGTATCATGTGCACTCAAGAGTGAGGGCGGTGAGAAAGTCTCTAACTACGAGTAAAGCTAGTTGACTATTCCGGAGTGCTCTTGAGTAAGACTTACTTTGATAGGCCTCCACATGAGTGGAAAGATCCCCGTGTCGACAAGGACAGGCCCATGATAGGGTGAACATTGATAGGTGTTCACCTAGGCTATACCAGTATATGCAATGAGATGAGCAAATGAGCATGTAGAATAGTGTTGCATTGCACTAATGGTATGACAACGTTGGAGCATGAAATGATAGTATGAACATGATGGTGTATGTGGAGGATGTTATGGCTGGTTAATGGCTTACATGTTTTGGTAGTGTTTATCGTTATATTATATACTTGTTGAGTCTCCAGACTCACTTTTGCTTTGTTGTTTTTAGGTGATCGTTGAAGACGTCATGCACGGGCGGGAGTAGCACATGAATAATCATCTGCTAAGAAAGTGATAAAGCGAGCGAAGAGTAGCACATATCATATCTTGAGGGCGATGCATTTGTACAACCCATCGTTCATGACTTCATTGTAGGTGGCCCCTAGTTTGGCATGTCTCAGTATGACGACATCGACGCTTATCAAACTCAGTTTACTGGTGCACCTCCACCCACTCAACAGACTCAACAATTTTTGTATGCCCTCCGATCCGACACGCACACTCTGGATCGGCTGATATATCCCACGGGACATGCTCGATGCAAAACTTTTAGGCGCTCGTGGATGCAGCCGCAGCGGGCAGAGAGTACTGGCTCAAACGAGTGAGCCATATTGTATCCTATGTTATACGACTCTCCATGGCGAGGTGATTGAACACACGTGTGTTCATATTTTGGTTCTTTTAACTAGGCATGATAAACTCCCACATATAAATGAGTATCTCTTAGTTAGAGTAGTCATGTGGTACTAAACTTTGCACATTCTAAGTCACATGAAATCATGAACGAGTGGCTCTGAAACCTAAAATCCAAAATTTTGAGACCTAAACCCTTAATTTTGGAGACAATTTTACAAAATATAAAATTCTAGAAACATTACACAATCAATTACACTATGTAAGGATCCTTCAGAAAAAAAATTTCATAACCTTTTGAGCTCGTTTGCATGAATTCCTGAAAAATTCATATTAGAAAATTCCTACAAATAGTACGATTGCATGAATTTTTGAGTAAAATTTAGAATGAATAAAATTATGAAAAAAAATACACATTCAAGTATACTATGTGGAAAGACTCCACAAAAATTTCATAAGTTTTTAGCTCGTTTGCTATATTTAAAAATTCTTGAAAACAGTACACATAAATTGATTTGCTAATCATGAATTAAACCAACTAATTACCATGGATAATTGACCATCGCACGATGGTCATGCGGGAGGGGAGGCAACTCAACTGTAAAAATCCAAAATTTTCTCTCCAATTCGAAGCGCGAGAGGGAGCCTGAATCATTTGGTCACGGCAGCTCACTCCCTGCTGAGAAATCACCTTAAATTACTGTCAGGCCTGACAAAAAATGGCACCTATCTTCTGAAGTCTAAGGGCCTGTTTGGGAGAGCTCCACCAGCTCCAGATTCACGAAAAACAGATTCAGATCCACTTTTCCAAGCCAAACACCTCCAGCTCCAGCAGCTCCACCGTGAATCTGCTCCACCAAAACTATGGATCTGGCTCCAGATCCACCAAATCCATGGAGCACCTCAAGGGGTGCTCCACGAAAACTTGTTTCGTATCTACTCGTGGAGTTAGGTGGTAATTACCCACCAATGCCATTACACACCCCTCCCAACCGTTTTTTCTTTTTTCTATTCGGCTTCTTCCTCCACCGACGCTCCCCCGCCTCCTCCCGGCCTCCGCCTCCCCCGCCTCCTCCCGCCTCCCCTGCCTCCGACCGCCTCCTCCCGGGCCTCCGCCTCCCCCGCATCCGCCTCCCCCCGGGCCGGCGCCGCCTCCCCCGCCTCCTCCCGGCTCCGACCGCGTCCGCCTCCTCCCGGCCTCCGCCTCCCCCGCCTCCGACCGCCTCCTCCCGGCCTCCGCCTCCCCCGCCTCCGACCGCCTCCTCCCGGCCTCCGCCTCCCCCGCCTCCTCCCGGCTGCGTCCGCGTCCGCCTCCCCCGCCTTCTCCCGGCTGCGTCCGCGTCCGCCTCCCCCGCCTCCTCCCGGCCTCCGCCTCCGACGCCTCCTCCCGGTCTCCGCCTCCGACGCCTCCTCCCGGTCTCCGCCTCCCCCGCCTCCGACCGGCCTCCGCCAACCCCGCCTCCTCCCGGCCTCCGCCTCCGACGCCTCCTCCCGGTCTCCGCCTCCGACGCCTCCGACCGGCCTCCGCCAACTCCGCCTCCTCCCGGCCTCCGCCTCCCCCGCCTCCTCCCGGCTGCGTCCGCGTCCGCCTCCCCCGCCTTCTCCCGGCTGCGTCCGCGTCCGCCTCCCCCGCCTCCTCCCGGCCTCCGCCTCCGACGCCTCCTCCCGGTCTCCGCCTCCGACGCCTCCTCCCGGTCTCCGCCTCCGACGCCTCCGACCGGCCTCCGCCAACCCCGCCTCCTCCCGGCCTCCGCCTCCGACGCCTCCTCCCGGTCTCCGCCTCCGACGCCTCCGACCGGCCTCCTCTCGGTCTCCGCCTCCCCGGCCTCCTCTCGGTCTCCGCCTCCCCCGCCTCCGACCGGCCTCCGCCTCCCCCGCCTCCGACCGGCCTCCGCCTCCCCGCCTCCGACCGGTCTCCGCCTCCCCGGCCTCCTCTCGGTCTCCGCCTCCCCCGCCTCCTCCCGGCCCCCGCCTCCTCTCGGTCTCCGCCTCCGACCGGCCTCCGCCTCCCCCGCCTCCTCCCGCCTCCGACCGCCTCCTCCCGGCCGCCGCGTCCGCCGCGCCTCGCCTGCGCCGCCCGGGGCCGCGCCCACCGGCCGCTGCCGCGCCTGACGCGTGGGGCCAGGTGGTTTTTTTTTCATTTTGCCCCTGACGCGTGGGGCCCAGGTGTAAGTGAGATAGAGAGGGAGGTGGAGCTGTACCAAACACTTTGACGAATCCCAGATCCACCATGGAGCTGCTCCACGGTGAATCCAGCTCCAGATCCATGTTTTTCGTGAATCTGAAGTTGGTGGAGCTCTCCCAAACAGGCCCTAAAATGGTGTTTGTATTCTAAAGTCTTCTATGATTTTAGTTAATCAGCACTAGTGGCATGGATTTCATTCGGGACGCGCAAGGAGAATCGAACGACCACATTTAGCCTTAGTATTTACTATTTTTACCTGTAGCCATCACGACATTTTCATTCCTTCTGAAGTATTACCTCAGTTACAGCTGAGTCGCCAGTTGTTTATCGCTGTAACAGTGTGTAAAAAACCTTAGGGTTTATAACCCTAGGTAGGAGGAGAAATGAAGTAAGAAGGAAGAAAGCAAATTAGTATCTATCTGTTAGTTAGAACTCTAGTTGCTTCCCCATTTTCTTCTTCAATCCAGATTTTTGATCAAACTAGAAATCGCCCCTAAATGCACAAATCCAATCCATTTCGGTCAGATTTATTAGCCAAGATCTCACAAGGGTATCAGAGCACTCACGATTCTCGGAGAGGAGATCTATCCAGCGAGGGTTGGTAGCAATTGGAAGATCTACTACCGTAAAATTCCTAAGCTCAACCAGATCAGAGGCTTGGTGGTGAGATTCACGCAAGAGGAAGAGGAAAGAGGTTGGCAACGTGTTGCTTGTAAAATCCCTCAAACTGATCTTGTGAATTTGGTTATGGTGGTGAAAACTTGGTCTCAAGGATCAATTGAAGAAGCGAAGTTGGAGATGGAGAATCGGGCAGACATCATCAAGATCCAAGAAGAGTTCAAAGTCTTGAGGACGGATGTGGCGGGAATTAAAGCTTTGCTCAAGGCAAATTTCTCACAACCTGTCAATCCAATTCGGAGGTGAAGACTTTTAAGAATAGTGGTATGTTCGGGGTTCACTCGGAGGCAGAACTCGTACCTTCCTCTATTCCCCAACCGGCTCAGCTGCTCCCTAGTACCATCTCTCAGGTAATTCCTGGAATCAATCCTGCTATTGCTATTCAGAGTAATCCTTTGGGTCAGGAGCAGATGAGTAGATCAGGAGCACCTGCTCAATTATTTATTGAACCCAACATGGTAATACCCAACTTTGGTCCTGTGTACACCTCTGCAATTAGAGTAAATTCATAGATTGGTATGGGAACAAATCGTGGAATTAGTGATGTTGGTCCTCAATTGCATATCCCAAACCATAATTCCATTGGAGTTGGTGCTTTCGGCCAAGGATATGCAGTGCCTCCGTTTAATCAATACAACAGGAATGGTGTCAGACAAGTGCCTTCTACATCCATGTATATGCATCCAACTTTGAATCCAAGCCTGAACCAAGGTACTTATGCCCATTATGGGGGACCTGCCCAAACAACTCATTTTCCTGGAGTACAATGGAATGATTCAGTAAAAACTCAGCAGTGGAATTCTAACGGTGGAACTCATTGCTATGCTGAAGCTACAATACAATTAAGGGTCCTAAGTTAGAGTTGCCCTTATTCACTGGTGAAGAACCTTTGGTATGGATTGAACAGTGTCAGAAATTTTTTGAGATGGTTGGCACTCCCAGAGAACAATGGGTTAATATTGCCACTAGTCACTTCTATGGCAGAGCAAGCACTTGGTTTAAAGGGATTGGGGTTCCTTAGCAAGTATTGAAATGGCAATAACTGTGTGCTCTAATAAATGACAGATTTTCTGAAGCTAGCGCCCATGAATCTGTTGAGAAGTCACAGACTATCAAACATATTGGCATTGTTAGCAAGTACATTGACTATTTTGAGAAATGTGTGGAATTAGTAAGAAGAGATCACTCATACCTTCAGGAGTCATATCTAATGAGTTGTTTTATGGGGGACTCAAAGAGGAGATCAAGCATGCTGTGTGTGGCCACCAACCAAAAGGATTGCTTGAAGCTTATCGATATGCAAATTTGGAAGAGAAGTCTGCTTTGGCAAGGAAAATTGGCAATTTAGGAGGTCCTAGTAAACCAAAACCAATCCTTAACAGTAACAGGAACACATTGCAGAGGGACTTATCACCGAAAATAGACAATCGGTCTAGAAAAACAAAGCAGAAGGGAATAAGAAAACCTATTGACATTGCAAAGAACCCTGGGTTCCTGGTCATAACTTGACATGTAAAGTGAGGAAAGCTCTTCACACTATTCTAATGTAAGAGGATGATGATGAGTTGACAAAGGAACTAGAAGTCACAAGTGAGCAAGGTTATGTCACTACCCCGGGTAGTCCTGTCTGTGTTGATAATAGTGGTGGACCCAGAACCAAATTTTAGAGAGGTGCTAGTGGGACATGAATAACAAAAGATAATGAACAAAACATAAATTGTGTTATGAATAGCGCTTGTATTCATATGAGGCCAATGGGCCGGTATATATACACAAAGTACAGGTGGTAAATATGCAAAGAACCCCTCATAACAATGGGGAATAACAAACTATACATATATCTCTAACACCCCCCCTCAAACTAATGGTGGATCAACAACACTGAGTTTGGAGAGGAAGAAGCTGTGCTGTGCTCGAGTCTGGGCCTTCGTGAAGAAATCCGCTATCTGAAGCTCTGAAGGCACATACTGAAGAGCAATCACCTGATCATGCACACAAGTCCTCATGAAAGAAGCATCAACTCCAATGTGCTTGGTGAGCTCATGCTTCACAGGATCACGAGCAATACTGATAGCACCTGTACTGTCTGACAAGAGAGGGGTCGGTGTAGTGACAGAAACACCAAAATCCTCAAGTAACCACCGTAGCCAAGTAATCTCTGCTGTCAAGAGAGCCATAGCTCGCAACTCAGCCTCTGCACTCGAACGGGACACTGCAGTCTGTTTCTTCGTCTTCCAGGCAATGAGAGAACCACCAAGAAAAACACAGTAAGCAGAGATAGACCGGCGATCAGAGGGATCGCTGGCCCAAGTAGCATCCGAATAGGCCTGAAGCTGTAACGAGCTGGAACGTGGAAAGAAGAGACGGCGAGAGATAGTCCCACGAAGGTATCGCAGAACTCGAAGAAGGTGGCTGTAGTGAACCTGAGTGGGAGCTGAAACAAACTGACTCAGAATATGAACTGGATAAGTGATATCTGGACGAGTAACAGCAAGGTAGACAAGACTCCCAACAAGATGACGATAGCGAGTCGGATCAGAAAGAGGCTCGCCATCAGAGAGTCGGAGGTGAACATTGAGCTCCATGGGAGTCTCAACAGTACGCTGATCAGTGAGAGAGGCGCGATCAAGAAGATCCTGAATATATTTCTCTTGGGACATAAAGAAACCATCTGGAGTGGAAGTAACCTCAATCCCAAGGAAATAACGAAGAGGACCAAGATCCGACATAAGGAACTGCTCACTAAGACGAGCCTTAACAAAGGCAATGTACTCAGAATCATCTCCCGTAATGATCATATCATCAACATACAGGAGAAGAAGAGTCCGACCATGAGACGAAGTGTGGACAAAGAGCGCAGGATCATGATCACTAGCTGAAAATCCAGCACCAGTAACCACATAGGAGAAGCGCTCAAACCAAGCACGGGGGGCTTGCTTAAGGCCATAGAGAGAGCGACGAAGGCGACAGACCATGCCCTCAGGAACAGAATACCCAGGTGGCGGATGCATGTAGACCTCCTCACGCAACTCGCCATTAAGAAAGGTATTCTTGACATCAAGCTGAGAAACAGACCAGTGGCGAACAGACGCCACCGAAAGAAGAGTGCGAACAGTGGTCATGTGGGCCACAGGAGCAAAAGTCTCGTCGTAGTCAACACCATGCTGCTGCTGAAAACCACGAGCAACAAGATGCGCCTTATAGCGCTCAAGAGAGCCATCAGAGCGAGTCTTAATCTTATAGACCCACTTACATGTGATGGGATGAGAATGGGATGGAAAAGGAACAAGATCCCAAGTACCAGTACGCTCGAGGGCAGCAATCTCCTCGGCCATGGCAAGCTGCCACTCAGGGTGAGTAACAGCATCCCGGTAGGAGACAGGCTCACGAGTAGCTGCGCCAGCAAAGGCAAAACGGGCAGGAGGCCGAATCGACTGGCGATCGCGGAGAGCGTAGCGAGGAGAAGATGACCCATCAGGGGAAGATGGAGCATCAGAAGAAGATGGAACATCAGAAGAAGATGACTCATCTGGAAGATCCTCAATACGAGGTCGACGAGTGTAGACGATAGTGGGAGGAGCCTGAGGAGTCGTAGGAGACGACACAGGCGGCGACAACGGCGGAGAGGCCACAGGGGGAATATGTGGAGACTCAGTAGGACAGGTGGACGAGGGCAAAACAGATATAGGAGTATCTGGAAAGGTCAAGAAAGACAGAGACTCCACAGAGGAAGCCGAAGGAGAGGCAGGACGTGGGTAGAATGGACGAGACTCGTCGAAAGTCACATCCCGAGAAACCCGTATCCGACGACCAACAGGATCCCAGCACCGATAGCCCTTGTGCTCGGCACTGTACCCCAGAAAGACACACTCAACAGACTGAGCGGTCAGTTTGGTACGTTCTCGAGGAGCGAGGAGAACATAGCAAACGCAGCCAAACAGATGAAGGGCAGAGTAGTCAGGAAGAAGACCACAGAGACGCTCAACAGGGATCGCACCCTTAAGAGCAGAAGATGGCTGAATATTGACGAGATAGGTGGCAGTGGAAACAGCCTCGGCCCAAAAGTGAGGTGGAATAGAGGCGGCGATCATCAGAGCACGAGCCGTCTCAAGGAGGTGACGATGCTTGCGCTCAGCTACACCATTCTGAGCATGAGCACCAGGACAAGAAAACTGAGCGAGAGTGCCCTGCTCAGCAAGGAAACTGCGCAGGTGACGAGAGAGGTACTCGCCAGCAGAATCAGCACGAAAGACACGAATAGGAGTGGAGAACTGTGTGTGTATCATAGTGGCAAATTGTTTATAGATAGGCAAGGCCTCACTACGAGAAGACATGAAATATATCCAAGTGTGGCGAGAGAAATCATCTATAAAAATAATATAATAACGATGACCCCCTTTCGAAACGAAGGGAGCCGGACCCCAAACATCTGAATGAACAAGATCAAAAGGACGCTGAGACACAGTCTCACTATGAGGATAAGGAAGCTGAATCTGTTTACCTAACTTACAGCCCTGACAATCTAAAGACACGTCTCCTGAGACAGACCCCAGAAGACCACGACGAACTAAGGACGACAGGCGAGATCCACACAGATGGCCAAGACGGTGATGCCACTGCTGGAAAGAGCCGGTAGACGAAGTGGCAGAAGCGGAGAGACTGGCGGCGGCGGTGGCAGCGGAAGGAAGATGAAGCCAGTCAAGCTCCCAGAGACGCTGTGAGTCACGGCGCCGAGGGCCAGAACCAACCAGAGCTCCCGTGTGGCAGTCCTGAACACAACAAGAGTCAGAGTCGAGAATAACTCGATAACCAAGGTCAGTAATTTGCCCAGCAGAAAGAAGCTGCAAGGTAAGGCGAGGAACATGAGCAACAGAAGGAACATGAAAAGATGAGTTGCTAAGAGATCCTCGACCAGAGACAGAAAGAGATGTACCATCAGCAGTAAGAACACTGACAGGAGAATCAAGAGGTGTAATGGAAGACAGAGTGGAAGAATCAGGAGTCATGTGAAAAGATGCTCCAGAATCAAGAATCCACGGGGAGATACCTGACTGTGTAGGAGGTGGTCTCTCAGTGCCTGAAGAGTCAGTAGCAGAACCTGCAGAACCTGTCGAGGGAGAACCTGAAGCGGCAAGTAGGCGTCGAAGTCTGGCTATCTCCTGCTCGATGAGAGAAGCTGCTGAAGAAGTCGAGGCAGACGTCGTCGTAGAAGCACTAGTGCCAGTAGAAGAACGGCGTGAAAGATGCCGCTTCTTCTTGTAGCACTGGGACTCAGTGTGGCCATCCTTGTCGCAGTAGGAACAGTGAGGACGGCCACCTCCAGACTGAGGACGGCCACCACCACCTGTGGTAGCCGCTGGAGGAGGCAGTGTAGCAGGCGGACGAGCGGCGAGCACAGAGGGGAGTGGCATCAGACCAGCACCACTCAAACGAGTCTCCTCTGCGCGTATCTCGGTAAGAGCCTCCAGGAGAGTGACACGAGGGTGGCGTGCAAGGAGCTGGGCACGCCTTTGCTCGAACTCAGGACGAAGGCGAGTAAGGAACTCGTAAACCCGCTGAAACTGCAGGTCAGCACGTACATCCAGGCAGCACGGACAGGTACGACAGCCAGCAGTGGGAAGTGAGTCCAACTGACGCCAGACAGCAGAACTCTGAGCGTAAAAAGCGTCAACAGTAGCATCACCCTGCTGAAGAGAGTGCTCCTGGCGGACCACGGACAGGTAAAGGGCATCACCAGAGGGCTCATAGCGCTGACGAAGATGAGTCCACATCTGGAAAGCCGAAGAGAGTCCCACAACCTCAGAAGAAAACTGAGGCTGGACACTGGCGATGAGGACAGCAGCAGTCCGAGCGTTGTCATCGTACCACTGAGTGTAGACGGTCAGACGATCCTTGTAGGAATCCAGAGCCTCCTGATAGGCAGAGGCAGCTTCATCATCAGCTTCATCATCAGCAGCAGCCTTATCGGCTGTCGGAGGCAATGCAACAGACGTAGGCTCCGTCGGAGGAATAGGGCAAGGCGGGCAGATGACATCGCCAGAGAGGACGCCCCAGAGACGAAGACCACGCATGTGAATGCGCATGTGAGACACGAAGTCGGTGTAATTAACACCATCAAAAATCACCGGGCAGCGAGGGAGGGAAACGGTGCCCATTGGTAGGCGGCGCTGGACGGCGCGGCGACCAAGGCAACGAAGTCTAACAGGCGGCGCTGGACGGCGCGGCGGTTAGAACGACGTTTTTTTTTGCTATATATTTTTTTTTGCTTTTTTTTTGATTAGCTTCTCACAGAAGCTACTATTTCAGAAAACAATCCAATCGGCACAAGCACAGCAGGGGCGCGAGCCTCCGGGCGGTGGTGGCCGAGATTGGCAGCGGGAGGCGGACGGCGGTGGGCGACCGGACGGCGGCGGGCTCGGGTGGCCGGGCGGCGGCGCTCCTGGAGCGGTGGCCAAGCGACCGGATCGGGGTGGCGGCCGGGAGACGGCGCAGCCGGCGGCGGAGGCCGGCGGCCGGGCGGCGGAGGGCGACGCGCCTGGAGCGGCGGTGCGCGACCGAGAGCGGGCTCGGGGCAGCGCAGGCGGCGCAGCGAAGTCGGCCGATGGCAACGGAGGGGGAGTCGGCGACGGCGACGGAGGGGGAGTCGGCGACGGCGACGGAGGGGGAGCCGGCGGCGGCGCGAGGAGGCGCGGGGAGGCCGCGGCGCGGGGAGACCGGGCGACGGCCCGGGGAGACGCAGGGAGACCGGCGGCGGCGCGGGGAGGCTGGCGACGGCGCGGGAGGCCGGCGGCGGCGCGAGGAGGCCGACGACGGCGCGCGGAACCCTAGGTAAGCCAAAACTAGGGTTTTGGCTCTGATACCATGTTATGAATAGCGCTTGTATTCATATGAGGCCAATGGGCCGGTATATATACACAAAGTACAGGTGGTAAATATGCAAAGAACCCCTCATAACAATGGGGAATAACAAACTATACATATATCTCTAACAAATTGAACTATCTTTTATAATCTAAAATCATACATAACTAGAACAGAGACATAGTAAAAATACAAAATGCAATGAAGATTGTACATCGGTAATGAGTAATGTGCCTCCCAAAGCCCATATATATATAATATGTAAGTAGCTATATGTACACCAAAATTAGCAAAATTAGTGATGAAATTAGAAATTACTATTGTGAATAGTTATAAAGATTGAAAAAAGGATGCAACATACTACTAGCTAGGATTGAGTAGTAGTAGAACAAGTACGAGGCAATAGCATTCTATGAGATTTCATACTTTGAAAGCGTTTTTTGATTCTATCATCATCAAGGCTTTTAAAAATCTCGCTCAATGTAGCATATCATCAAGTCACTAAACCACTCATTTGCCTTCATACCACACCAAGTATTATCGAGTGTAAATCTGGGAGGTATTGAATACCGAATAAATAAATAATAATGCAACACTGCAACTACCAACTAGTGTTTATTTGTACATGACTACAACCAATTGATAGTTTGATATTGACTAAAGTCTAAAGGAGAGTACTTAGAGTAGGACTAAAATCTAAAGGCCATGACTTAGTAGTTAGTACTTAACTACTTACCATACCCAAGTGCTGATTGAAGTGCCCAGTCCTTACTTCCCAACTCGGCAGCAACAATCAACAAGCCAACAACTCTAGTAACTAGTCTCCAGACATTTCCACTTTCCAGTCTCTCTCCGGAAGCTCCTCCGGGCCGTCGAGAGAACAGTGCAATGCACCGAGGGGAGGGTAGAGGCCGGCGGTAGGGGGCACTAGCCCCACCTGACCCCCAGTGGGTCTGCCCCTGGCTGATAATTCTAAGAAAGGTGAGCAACTTATGCAAATCTCTAGCCATGCAGTCAAGGTCACTACTGGACCTGCCACATTCTCACTTATAACTATTATTGGAGGAAAGAAAGCGGTAGCTTTGGTTGATAGTGGGAGTACTAACTCATTCATGGACTATGAGTTTGCTGTCAAGAGCAATTGCAAGCTAAGGTATGTACTTAGTAAGAAAGTAGTAGTGGGTGGTGGGGGGCGAACTACACACTGAAGCTTTAACTAAAGACTTATCTTACAAGGTGCAAGGTTGTCAGTTTAGTAATTCATTTTAGCTTTTGAAACTAAAGAACTATGATCTCATTTTGGGAGTAGATTGGATTTATGAGCACTGCCCCATTGGCTTAGATCTAAAGAAGAGAATTTTGTCCATTAATAAGGAAGGGAAAATTGTGATATTTACATATTATACTACACCAAGTAAGCACTATATAGTTAGTGCTACTAGATTGGACAATTGATACAGAAAGGTGTGAGAGCGTGCATGCTTAGGTGAATTTAATTCAGGAGTCTGACTGTAAAGAAAAACCCGAGTTACATACTAAAATTGAAAAAGTTCTGCAGCAATATGTAGAAGTATTTGGAGAACCCTCAAGATTACCACCAAAAAGAAAGTGTGATCGTCACTATTCCTCTTAAGGGTAATGCAGTATGTCCTAATATCAGGCCTTATAGAATTCCTCATCACCAGAAGGTCACCATGGAGGAGATTATTCAATAGCCGTTGGAGTCAGAGGAAATCAGAACAAATGTTAGCCTATGCTCCTCTCCTGCAGTTATGGTTAGAAAAAAAGATGGGTCTTGGAGAATGTGTGTCAATTATCGATAGTTAAACTCCATGACAATTAAAAATAAATTTCCAATGCCTGTGATAAAAGATTTATTAGATGAATTACATGGAGCAAATATATTCTCAAAGCTTGATTTAAGGTCTAGTTATCAACAAATTAGAATGTCTATGCAAGACATACATAAAACTGCCTTTAGAACCCATTTAGGCCATTATGAATATTTGGTCATGCCCTTTAGGCTTACAAATGCCCCTGCTACATTCCAAGCCTCAATGCATGAGATATTTTCTCCATATTTGAGGAAATTCTTTCTAGTATTCTGTGATGACATTCTAATCTATAGCAAGGCTCTTGAGGAACATGTCAAATATTTGGAAATTGTCCTGTCATGCCTGAGACAAAATCAACTCATGGCTAAAAGGAGTAAATTTTGTTTTGCTATCCTGAAGTGGAGTACTTAGGACACTCACAGCTAAAAGGAGTAAATTTTGTTTTGCTATCTTGAAGTGGAGTACTTAGGACATATTATTAATGCTTCGGGAGTAGCCACAGATCCCAAGAAGATACCAGATGTGGTGAGGTGGCCTGTTCATACTAATGCAACTAAACTTAAGAGGTTTTCTTGGACTCACCAACTACTATAGGATATTTGTGAAGGGATATGGCCAGATTTGCAAACCTCTGTTTGATTGCTTGAAGAAAGATGCATTTACATAGGGACAAGCATAGACCAAAGCCTTTGAACAGCTAAAAAGGGTGATGACTGTTATGAATATTATGTGTATTGATATGAGACCCAATGGGTCATATATATAGGAGAGTACAAGAGATATAAGGAAACAAATAAGAGTCATATTCTATCTCTAATACCTTATCTCTAATACCCTTAACACCCCCCCCCCCACAAATGCAAGGCGTATGCAATAGCATTGCATTTGAAAAGGGTTAATACTAAAACAAAAAATATCCAACATCCGAGTCGTGATAAAGTCGTCGTTGCGTGCAGTCGTCGAATAAACTGTCAAATCAAGCCGAAGAGGAATAGATAGAAGCATGACGGCACAGATCGAAGCCTGAGACGGCAGCGGCGCAGTGCACAAGAAGCTCAATGGAGGCGCAGTGCAAAAGAAGCGCGGCGGCGCAATGCACAAGAAGCGCAACGGAGGCGCGGTGCAAAAGAAACGCGGCGACGCAATGCACAATAAGCGCAACGGAGGCGCGGTGCAGAAGAAGCGCGGCGGCCTCATAGAGACTTCTACAATCTGCAGCCATGCAAAAGAGAAATTCCTACACTTATATGACTGACAATAAATTTGTGGACTCGCACGGCTTGGACGAACGAAAAATCAGAAACTACAGATTTTAGCTGGACGCGACGGAAGACTCACGAAAAATAAATAACTGAAGACCGACTAAAATGCGACTAATACTTTGCGGCGAACGGATGCAGGTGGAACAGAAATCGCAACGAGACCGCCGTTCGGCCGGCCGGCCGGCCCATTTGGCCCACCCGGCCATAACGCTCTCGATCTCTCTCCTCAGTCTCGCTGCGCGACTCACTCCCGTCGCCCGATTTCTCGCTGGAGGCGACCCGAAGATCCGGGGCGGCGGCGACCGTAGAGGCAGCGGAAGACACGAGCCAGCGGTGGCCCGAAGAGGCGCGACGGCGGCCGGATCCGGCGTGAAGGCGGCCTGACCCAGGCGGGGAGAGAGCAGGCGAGAAGCGGCGTCGGCTGCACGGTCGGAGAAGCCAAGGCAGAGCAGAAGCTGCCACGGGCGGAGGCGGCGGCGGAGGCGGCGGCCAGGCCGGAGACGACGACGCGGATCCCACCAAGTTCGACTGCAGAGGCCTAGCGCGGTGATGAGGGCCAGCGGCGGCCAGATCCGGCGCGGGGGAGAGGCTCGGCATCGGCGAAGAGGCCAGATCCACGGGGGAGAGCCCGGATCCGAGGCGGCAAGACGCAGCGACGGCGCGGAGAGCGCTGAAGCCGGCGGCGGAGAGGCCGGATCTGAGGCGGCGCCGGCCGGATCCGGGCGGGAGTCGGCCTGGCGACGCCGGTCGAGGCGACAACGGCGCGGATCCGAGGCGGCATCGGCCGGATCTGGGCGGCGGCGCGTGGATGAGCCGGCGACGAAGAGGCGCGGCGTCGGTGGAGGCCGAGGCTCAAGGCGGAGTCGACGGCGGCGGCCTTGGGTGGAACGGCGGCCTTGGGTGGAACGGCGGCCTGCAGAGCAGCGGAGCGAGCAGCCCAGCCCGACGAAGCCCAACGCGACGGCCCAACTTGGCCTGCCCGTTGCAAACATCCGGCCCACAACAGCCCAAACCGGCCGGCGCAAGATGATTCGGGGGGGGGAGCAGGTAAGTTTTCCCTGCCCCGATTTTCTTGTGGCGGCAGCTCCTTGGGTGGACCGGGCGGATAGACCTCCGACGGCGGCGGTCGCGGCTGCTGGTCGGGAGGCGGCGTGTGCGGCGCAACCGGCGTCGGGCGGCGGCGGATGCCGGCTTCGGGTGGCAGCGCGGCACTCCAAGCGGGTGCGGGCGGCGGCCGACCAGCGGCGTGGCGGCGCGCGGGAGCAGCGCCATGCAGGGCGCGGCGGCGGCCGACCAGCGGCGAGGCGACGCGCGGGAGCAGCGCCATGCAGGGCGCGGCGGTGGGGCTGGAGGCCGGATCTGGACGGGGCCGCGATGGAGTCGGTGCCGGCGACAGCGGAGACGGCGACGGCAACGGCACGGAGAAGGCCGGATCCGCCTCTGATCTGGCCTTGAAGGAGCGGCTGCCAGCGGGAAGAGCATGGCGGCGCGTGGATGAGGCGGCTTGGAAGGCGGCGACGGCTCCAAGAAGAGGACGGCGACGGCCTACTCGCCGGATCTGGTGGCGGGTGGCCAGATCGGCGGGGGGAGACGCGGCTACGTCCCGAGTCCGAGCGGGCGAAGCAGATCCCAAGCGGCGGCCAGCGAAGCCGACGGCCTCGGCCGGAGAAGACGGCGAAGGTGGCCTCGGGCGGAGACGACGGCAAAGTCGACCCCGAGCGGCAGCCCGCGAGGAAGCGGGATCCAGCGGGAGGCGGCGGTCGACGGCGGTCGATGAAACGGCGGCCCGACGGCGACAACGGCACCGAGGCTTGTCTGGAGACGAGGCAGCGGCGTCTTCGTCGTCAGCAGCCCAACAAGATAGCCGCCCCCGGGAGAGGAGAACCATCCTCCCGGGGGAGGCGACGGCGGCGGCCGGCGGTGACCGGTGGCGGCCGGCGGTGACCGGCGGCGGCCGGAGCGGAAGTAGATCGAGGTTAGGGTTTTAACCTAAGCTCTGATACCATGTTATGAATATTGTGTGTATTGATATGAGACCCAATGGGTCATATATATAGGAGAGTACAAGAGATATAAGGAAACAAATAAGAGTCCTATTCTATCTCTAATACCTTATCTCTAATACCCTTAACAATGACCACTTGTCCAGTCCTGGCTCTACCTGATTTTGCAAATCCATTTATTTTGGAAATGGATGCTCGTGGTACTGGTTTGGGTGCAATTCTGATGCAAGAAGGTAGACCTATTGCTTATTATAGCATGACCTTGGGAGTGAGAGCAGCAGCTCAGTAGATATATGACAAAGAGGCCATGGCCATACTAGAGGCTTTGAAGAGGTGGAGGTATTACCTGATTGGGAGCAAATTAATCATCAGGACATATCAGAGGAGTCTCAAATATATTATCACTCAGAGGCTAGCAGAAGGTATTCAACACAAACTATTACTAAAACTCTTGGAGTTTGATTATTGTGTGGAGTGCAAGAAGGGGAAGGAGAATTTAGCTGCAGATGCACTATCTAGAAGGGATGCTATTCCTAGAGAAAAGGGAGAGGAATGCCATGCAATGGTAACCATTATACCTGAATGGATAGAGGATGTAAAGGGGAGCTATGTCAATGACCCACAATGCGAGAAATTGTTAAATGATCTGTAGGGCAATGCTGATATGAACAATGGTTATACTAGTGAAGCAGGACTTCTCTCAAGTACAAAGGGAGAATACATATGGGAATTGGCAATGATCTCAGACACAAGATCTTAGAAGCATTTCATTCTCCTACTTTTGGAGGACATTCAGGTATGAGGGCTACCTATCATAGGGTAAAGAAACTATTCTATTGGCATAGGCTTAAGAATGATGTTGAAGTGTTAGCAGCTGAGTGCCTAATTTGTTAGATTACAAAATCTGAGCATGTACACATTCCTGGACTTCTGAATCCATTGAAAATTCCTGACATGGCTTGGATGCATATAACCATGGATTTCATAGAGGGATTGCCTAAATCAAAAGGGAATGAAGTTATCTTGGTAGTAGTGGATAGATTTACAAAAAATGCACACGTTTTGGCATTGTCACATCCTTATACCATCCAACAAGTGCAAATTTTCATGGATAACGTCTTTAAGCTACATGGGATGCCTACTGCTATTGTTACTGACAGGGACATAATCTTCACTAGCAAGCTGTTCCAAGAATATCACTCCGGTTCAACACTGCTCATCACCCACAAACGAATGGTCAAATGGAGAGAGTGAATCAGTGTTTGGAGGCATACTTGAGGAGCATGACATTTTAGGAGCCCAAAGAATGGATGACATGGTTGACAATGGGCTAAATGGTGGTATAACACCTCATATCATACTTTTCTGAAGCTTACCCCCTTCTAGGCTTTGTATGGCTATCCACCCCCACAGATAGGTGAGCTAACTATCCCTTGTAATGTATCTGAAGAAGCTAAAGTGACAGTGGAGCAGAAGGAACGAATGTTAGAACAACTTGGCCCTGTTCTTTTCAGCTTCTAAAAGCTGTTTTTCGGATTTTCTACAGTAACTAGTTTTTAAACGGAGTATTTTTTTTCAAGATAGGGTCTACTAGTTAATTGTAGTATATACTTTACTGACTTCATTTATATCGGCAAAAACCGCATGTGGGTTTCGTTACTCTGTAATCTCTTGTACAAACAGCCTAAAAGTCATAAGCCGCAGCCAAAAGCTATAAGCCGCAGCCAAAAAGAACATGCCCTTAAGTTGAATCTGCATCAGGCTCAAGAAAGAATGAAGGAATTTGCTGATAGGCTTAGAACCAAAAGGCAATTGAAGGTTGGAGATATGGTGTATCTTAAGATGCAACTCTGTAGAATGAATGCTTTGGACTGAGAGGCTCTCTTAAACTCAGATCAAAATACTTTGGTCCCTAAGATGTCGTAATCCATCCTGTATTCCATATAAGTCAATTAAAGAAGCACATTAGACCTGTAGTTCAGTGGCTTAATCTTGGCCTAGAGGATGCTATCTTTCCAAAAGATGCTACCTTCATTCAAAGTACTTTTCTTATTTTAAACCTTGAGGACAAGGAACTTTTAGGGGTGGGTATTGTCAGGCCTGACAAAAATGGCGCATGTCTTTTGAAGTCTGAAATGATGTCTGTATTTTGAAGTCTTTTTTTTAACTGGAACACAAAGGATTCCACTAACCAGTGGCTCTGGGCATATCGCCAGAGACCAAACTGGTCACAAATTCGGGGACCTGGTCCATGAACACCTCAGAACCATAGCGCACAACGCTCGCCCCATAAGCAGCAAGGCTATCAGCCACTTTGTTGCAAAATCTCGGGCATGACCGGACCTCACATTGATCAAAGAACTCATTCATCAGCTCCTTAATACGTCGAAAGATACAACCTTCTGGACTCCTATCCATTGAGTTAGACCTCAAAGCCATCTCCAAGTCTGTTGCATCGGTCTCAAGAATAATTCTGGTCATTCCCAATTGAGCCACCCTCTTAAGACTATTCAAAGTTGCAATAGCTTCAGTATGTAGGGGGTTTGTGATCCGCTCAAGATGACCACATCCCCCCTCTAAGAACTCCCCGTTGCCGTTGTGAGCAACAAAGCCCCAACCACCTGACCCCGTTATAGCACAATAGGAGGCATCAATATTGATCTTGTAGCTATCAGGGTGTGGTGGCTCCCATCTCTGTTCTTTCTTTGGTCTTTTCTCTCCATCCCTTTTCTTTAGCTTCTCAAATTCTATCACATAGTAATTCACAATTGAGCGTAATTCTGCTGCAGACATTCTTTTCTCCCCCACATTTGTTTTGTTTCTGGCCGACCACCATTTCCATAAAAGCACCCAAACTATTTGTTGTGTAGCAGCATCCATCTTCCAAATTTCCATAATATCTTCCTTACCTGATTTGCACTCTACAAGCTTCAATCTGATTTGCTCTAGGTCCAATAAGCGCCAAACTTCTTTAGCCCCGTGGCATTTGAAGAAGAGGTGACCACAATCTTCATCCATTCTGTGACACATGGGACAGATTGTATCGCTCTTCACTCCTCTTCTAGCTATGTTCCTTCGGACTGGCAAGCTATTATGTGCAAACCGCCATAAGAACATCTTTACCTTGTTTGGGAGTGGTAATTTCCAGAGTTTCTTCCAATCAAAGACTTCCTGGCTCTGTCCCCCCATTTCTGAAACTGACGCATCTCTTCCTCGCTCATGCTCTCTCCACTTTACAGCCACCTTGTATGCAGATTTTACAGTAAAATTCCCTTTCGGATTGTAGTGCCAAGCTGGCCAATCATCGGTATTTTCGTCCGTCGCCATTGACAAAATCATATCTGCATCCCGCTGCCAAAAGGTATCCTTCACCAAATCTTCATCCCAAGTGCCAATAACTGGGTTGATAAGTTCAGCAACTTTAGTCATTAACGAAGTGCCTCTCGGAGTGGCCAGCTGACGAGTAGCCCCAAGTGGAATCCATGGATCAGCCCAATATCCAGCGAATTTCCGTTGCCCACTCGCCAAATAATCCCTTCCCTAAGAAGTTGAGCGCCTTGAAGGATGCTCCTCCAGGTATATGAGATCCCATCTCGTGCATTGCATTGCAAAATATTGCTGTTAGCAAAATACTTAGCCTTGAGGAGCTGGCTGCACAGATTGTCAGGGTTGGTTAGAATTCTCCACGCCTGTCTTGCTAGCATGGCCAGGTTGAAAAGATGTAAGTCCCTAAAGCCCAAACCACCCTCCTTTTTTGGCAATGTTAATTTGTCCCAGCTTAACCAATGGATTTTGTTCTCCTTATCATTTTGATTCCACCACCATCTGCCAATTAGAGAGTTCAACTCCTCACACAGACCTTTTGTTAGGTCAAAACAAGACATGGCATAAGTAGGAATAGCTTGTGCCACTGCTTTAATCAACACCTCTTTTCCTGCCTTGGAGAGCATCTTTTCCTGCCAACCTTGTATACGGACCCAGATCTTCCTTTTTATATATTCAAAGGTCTTCTTTCGTGATTTGCCAATCGAGACCGGGAGGCCTAGGTATCTCTCACTTTTTGCTTCTGACTCAACATGCACTTCAAGTTTTACCTGCCTCTTGTTTACTTGATTTGTGTTGGGGCTGAACAGAACAGAGGACTTGTCCCTATTAATCATCTGACCGGAGGCTCTTTCATATACATCAAGGATTCTTTGTAGTTCTTTGGCATCCTCTGTTCGTGCTCTCATGAAGACAAGGGAGTCGTCAGCAAAGAATAAATGATTGATTCTAGGTGCCGTTTCACACACTTTGATCCCTTCAATTTTCCCATCAGTTTCAGCTTGTTGCAGCATGGCAGAGAGGGCTTCCGCACAGATAATAAACAGGTATGGACTAAGAGGATCCCCTTGCCGGAGCCCCCTCTGTGGAATCACTGTACTGGTATAATCGTCATTAACCTTAATGCGATAAGAAACTGTAGTGACACACTGCATGATCAATTCGATCCACCTCTCATGGAAGCCCAGTTTCTCCATCATTTTCCTCAAAAAGGTCCACTCCACCCGGTCATAGACCTTACTCATGTCCAGTTTTATTGCTGCTAATCCTACTTTTCCTCTTTTTCGCTGGTTCAGGTAGTGAGTCAGCTCATAGGCTATCAGCACATTATCAGTAATCAGCCGTCCCGGAACAAAGGCGCTCTGTGAATGAGAAATAATCTTCGGCAGGATGGACTTCATCCGATTTGCAGCGGTCTTTGAAATCAGTTGTAGGCAACATTACAGAGACTGGTCGGCCTAAGATCTTTGAGCTTTCCCGGTTTATTCACTGTCGGAATTAGAACCACTACTGTATCATTCCAGCCCTGTGGCATATTACCTCCATTCAGCACATGCAGTACCTCCTGCTTCACTTTATCACCCACTAAAGACCAGAATTTCTTGTAAAAGATTGACGGGATTCCATCGGCCCCCGGAGCTTTTAAATACCCCATCTCTTTCAGAGCTTCCCATACTTCTTCGCTTGTGAAAGGTGCAGTCAATTTCTCATTCATTTCCTGAGAGACCCGAGATTGCACACACCCAATAACCTCCTCCATCTGTTCACCTGCACTTGACATGAAAAGTTGTTGATATTGGTGAGCAATAAAATTTTTCAGGTACTTCCCCGCCACCACATCTCCTCCCTCCCCCATCAATTTTTCAATACGATTTTTCCTTCTCCTCTCAGACGCTTGGGCATGGAAACATTTTGTATTTCGATCTCCTTGAGTCAGCCACGTAGAATGGGCCCTCTGCTTCCAATAAGTATGTTGCTGGTCCAGCAGCCTCTCCAGCTTGTAGTGAAGCACGTGCTCTCGATTAATTTGAGCTTGGCTCAAGCTTCTGCATCGGCAGATCTCCAACTCCCTCTTGGCAGCTGTTATACGCTTCTCCAATTCTCCCAAAACACACCTATCCCACTCCCACAACTCACTTAAAAGTTGTTTCTGGATCCTCCTCCTCCAACCAGCGCGCCTCAAACTTCCTCAGCGTTTCCAAAGTTCTCCCCCAGTCCTTTCTCTCCCTCCCCCCGAGATCAACGATGATTGGTCTATGATCCGAGTACCTTGGATCTCCATTTATGACACGAACCAGAGGAAAGTGAGCCCTCCAGGAGCTATTGGCCACCGCCCTATCCAGCCTCTCTTTAACAAAGCTGTCCACCCTATGGTGGTGATTTCTCCAAGTGTAGGAGTCGCCCTCGAAACCAAGATCGCATAGGTCGCACTCCACAAGAGTCCGGCGAAAATTCTCCATACACCTCTCCGGTCTAGGCGGACCCCCACCTTCTCACAGTTGAACATAATCTCGTTGAAATCTCTACAACAAAGCCATGACAGATCGCTTCTATTACGCAAAATTCTTAGCAATTTCCAAGTTTTCTCCTTCTCTTCTCCCCTTGACTCACCATAGATCCCAGTAAAGCGCCATTCAAACCCATCCTCCTCCTTCACAAAGGCTTCAATATGGTACCTCGACATACTTCCAACAGTGATATCAATCCCTTTCCTCCAAAACAAAGCTAGGCCCCCGCTCAGGCCCACACTGTCCTTCACAAACATGTTTGGCAAATTAAGGCTCCACCTAAACCTTTTCATCCAACTTGTGCTGTGCTTGGTTTCCGATAAGAACAACACATCTGGGGCCTCCCTCTTCTGGACATCCAGAAGACCACGAACTGCCGGGCCATTCCCCAATCCCCGGCAGTTCCAAGCAATAAGTCTCATTGGGCCTGGCGGGATTGCTCAGGCAACCCCGCCCACTCAGCATTACCCTCGACTTCCACACCCCCAGGAACCCCTACTCCTTCGCCTCCTTTGTACTTTTTCTTACCTTCCCCTATGTCCCCCCAACAGTGTCCGGGACTTGTCTTTTCTTGTTAGCCACCAGTGTCATCTCACTACTCTTCCCTGCTCTTTCACTCCTTGGTCTGCGCTTGAAAGTCAGCTTCTTTATTGATAATTCAACCCCTGATCTAGCTTCCATACCACTCCTCCCTTCATTTCCTTCCAGCCGAACTGTGCCTGAGGCTTGGTTGGTGGCAATCGAGACTTCAACGTCACCCTGCAGCATACCTGTTTCTTCATCTACTTCCATACCAACCTTCGTTCCGTCCTCCCCTCCTACCCACTGTTGTATGCCACTACCATCGACCCTTCCTTCCTCCGGGTGTGCAACTCTCAACCCTTTGATCAACGGTTCTTCCGAATCCGTTGTGTCCGCCGGCGCCTCCTTAGCCTTGCCTGTGGACATTGACCGCCCTGTAGCACTTTGTTCCCCTGCTGACTTTGAGACAGCCCCAAATTCCAAACTTTTTGGTGTACCTTCGCGCACAATCTTTCCTTTTTGTTTCAGCGAGCTTAGACCATCATCCCTCAGCTCTTCCCCCACTTCGTCAGCAATCTTGCGAGATAATTCGCCATTGCCATTACCCCTCTGTGCAGCACTTTTTCCCCAACTTGTATCTTTCCTTTGTTGGTGGCTTCCACCAGAGCTACCCCCTTCAGACCACCTCCCTTTCCCTTCCTTCTTTCGTGATGGGTTAACCCTAAGCCACTCCCCAAATTGCTTACCCCCCTCCCTCCAAAACCCCTCATCACACTCCTTCTCCACATGACCCAAGTGGCCGCACGAATAACAGAAATTTGGCAGGAATTCATATTTGAAATTGCACCAGCCCACTCCCTCTCCATCCCTATCCTCCATGGTGGTACCCCTGAAAAGGGATTTACGGATATCAAGCAGTACCTTGAGCCGAAGAAATTCACCCACAGCCATATCATCTTCATCTGTATCCACTTCCAGGAACCGACCCACCTTGTTCCCAATCCGACGGGCCGTCTCCCCATTCATCAACCCAAGTGGTAGATCAAAAACTCTGATCCAAACCGGAACAAAGAAAAACTCCAGGTCTTTCAACCTCTTGGAGTCGTCAAAATCCACCACTATTAACAGATCACCTCCAAACTTCCATGGCCCATCCATCATCGCCCTCCGCTTTCCCCCCGGCTGTAGGAAGGTGAAGAGAAATAAGTTGCTGCCCAGCTCCTTACATCGAATTCCATCCCTGGGACACCAGATCTTCCCCACTGTTTGCACAATACCATCGGCATGCCCAGGCTTCGAAGCGAACAGCTTGCCCACCGCTTGTGGATGTCGTCCTGCATCCCTTGATTTTGCCTGCCGCGCCCCTTTAACAGCCCTCCGTTCTTCCTCCGTAAGCTTCAACCCATCCAACAGACCTTCCAAATCCTCAGCCCCCTTCTTCCTTCCTTCCTCCATCAGCCCCGAGGCCTCCAGCACCACCCCGCCAACAACAAAGAGACAAGGGACCCCAGTCACCCGCCGCTCCCGAGCCCCTTCTCCCCCACCCTCGCACTACCCCTGCCCCCGGCCGCACACCTCCTCCACCTCAGCCCTCGCGCCGCCTCAAGCCTCAGACACACACCACCACCAAAATGCCTCCCAATCAACGGCCCAGTACCTGCTTCCACTGCCCCGGCCCCCGGCCGACCCCCTGTCCGCTCCCCGCTTCACTTGCCGCACGCCAACAGGAACCAGATGACCACCACCCCGGCTCCTAATTTCGCCTGCCCCGCCTCCGCAGGACCTCGCAAGAGCCCCTCCACTGCCTTCCAGACCTTGGGGAAGGGAGAAGCACTGGAGAACTCTCTGCCTTGTGAGGGATTTGGTGGAGATTTGAGGAAACAAAACCAAACCGAAACCCTAGCTAGGGTTCGGACCTTCCTCTGAGTCGCCCAAGCCCCCAGCGGGAGTCAACCGACCAGAGACGCTGGCGGCGATGGTGGGTTGGTCCTGTATTTTGAAGTCTGAAGCAAGAGGAAGTCGGCAATAAGGAAAACCCTTCAATGATTTCAGTTAATCAGCACCAACGGTGTAGATTTCATTAATTCATCCGGAACACGCAAGGAGAATCGAAGGGCCACATTTAGCCGTAGTATTCACTGTTTTTACCTGTAGCCATCACGGCATTTTTATCCCTTCCGAACTATTACGGTATTACCTCAGCTGCAGCTCAGCCGCCAGTTGTTTACCGCTGTAACCGTGTGCAAAAAAACCTTAGGGTTTATAACCCGAGACAGGAGGCGAAACGAAGGAGGAAGAAAGCAAATTAGTCTATCTCTGTTAGTTAGAACCCAGTTGCTTTCCCCATTTTCTTCTTCAATCCAGATTCCGATCAAACTAGAAATCGCCTCCAAATCCACGAATCCAAATCCATTTCAGTCAGATTTATTAGCCAGGATCTGACAATTACCCGCGCGTATCTTCTGATTTCCGTCTCGGCCTCTGCGACGCTGGCTCCAGTCCCCGCTTCGATACTTGCAGTTGCTGGTCGGTTTCCCTCTCACCATACCCTTCCCTCCCTATTGTTGACTTCTGTTATTGTGTAAGCTTCTCGTTCTGTTTTTTGATCTATAGCATGTAAATTGAGAGGAAAATAGTGAGGATTCCGGCTGGGGCAGATGCCGTCACTAAGAAATTTGTGATCTTTGGGGGTTACCCTTTGATTCAGCCATTCTTGTGAAGAGCTCTGCGTCAATCTCTCCTCGTGCACTCCTCAGTTTTATACCATGCAAATCTGTATGTGGTGGCCTGCGATGCTGGAATATCTCGTGTTTCATGTTTATGCTTAACAATATTCTTTTGGCACTTGGTTGGTTGGCCTTGGATTGCTGGACCGGCAAATTAAGTGTTAGAATTAGGTCAGGCTACCAAAAGAGCTCTGTACCCGATGAATTTTGGCGCCTCGCCGTGTCATTCATTAAGGGCCTGTTTGGTTGGTGCCTAAGCTTGCCATGCCTAAGCTTAGGCAATGTGTGGCTGCCACAGAAAGTGTGGCTAACAAAATCGAAGCCACACTTGTGGCAAAGTTTGGCAAGAAACTGAGTCTATGACGTGTGGGGCCGGGTGCTAAGAAAGTGTGGCATGCCACAGTTACGTCAGTGAACCAAACAGCTACCTAAAAACTGTGGCACGCCTAACTTGTGGCTAGGCAACTTCTGGTCATGAACCAAACAGGCCCTAAATCATTCGTGCTTTATCTGCTTCTGCCTTTCCCCCCTGATTTTGCTCGCATCCGTGCTTCTGCACTACATCCCTGCAATACGATGTTTCACACGATGGTGCTTTGACCATGGCAGGGATCAGTTGGTCAAAATAATTTGCCCTCATTTGTAATGGAAGGGGCACGAGGAGCTTCAAGTAATGCGGCAAAACACAAGAAAGGAAAGTCTCCAAAGCAGATATGGAGGCCAAAGCAGATATGGAGGCCAATCTCAACAGAAGCAGTTCCCCGAAAAGGTATGCCCCATTTGCTACCTGTCATTTTATTTCACTTGAGTCAAGGTCATCATGTGTCATAATGCATTTCAACCTGGTTGTGTGTCCTAATTCTGATTGATTGCTAGTATGCTGTGAAGATATTACCCCTATGCCATCAACCTGTCTATTAACTGTTCAAGTGTTCATTTCATAAACCGGTCCTTCTCAAAATATTCTAAACTTAAATGTGTAAAACTAGGTTCTTGCGATTACCTATACTGGGCAAGGAGGTCAATTTGTTCCAGAAGTTGTAGAGGGTTTGCCTTAAGAATTTTTTTTTCAAGAACTAAAGTGAATGTTGCATACTAGGTGAAATGAGTGTGGAGGTAACTGGCTTCAATGAGGATCAACGTGGGTCCAATATCTCCGAAAAACATACCTCTTCTGTTGAGGTATGCCATGCAGGGCATCTAATTATTTTGATTTTTCAACTAAGCTCCTTTTTTTCTGTAAGCTTGATTTGTGAGTGATCTTTACAAGTACAGTCTCCGAACACTATTCATAGATTCAGTTGTTCTTTTTCAGGTGGATGCTTCTCTGATGCCTTTTCTGAAAGGAAAAGGGTATTGACCTCTTGAACCTGTTTCATATGCGTACCATTCTTAGTTGGGGATAATGCTTGGCCTTTATATGTGAGAATAATGTGTATTCTTTGCTTCGTAGTGGATCTACGCAGAAGCAGATTGAACAGGAGACCGGAGCCAAAATTATTTTGCCATCTTCAAAGGAGGAAACACTTGTTGGTAAAAATATGCCGTCATTCTTTATTGAAATTATGTTCTATGAAGTAAGCTGTTAGTTGTTTGCAGAGCTAATGAAAGTTACTTTATGATACTACATGGAATATTCTATCCTCGAAGGCAAAAGTGCGGAAAGTAATATAAAAACATCAGAGAGAATTGCAAAGGACCCTGAAGAGGTAGATATTCAACGTACTGCAGCTGTAGATGATTACTGTTTGTTATGTCATTCACTGAATCGTTGCACATGTTCATTCTTTTTTTGTCTTTGTTGCCATACTGTTGAAGTATCGTACATAATTCGTTATGTTTGATTTTACATACCATTTTTATGAGGTTTGTAACACTAAAGTTCTCTGTTAAGTGTTAACTAGTTAACTGTAATATATCAAAGTGCAAGTGCAGAACCAACATAGATCATATATCTGTTGCAGAAGCATTAGTGCCAATTATCAAACACATCATTTAGAAGTGACGGTGCTACTGTGTACTAGATGTTTTATATCCTGCTCATTTCCTTGCATAAAGTTGTCAAAAGTAGTACCGTCACTGGAGGAATTTGAGGCATCCATTACCACTGTGCAACTCAAAATTCTAAGTCCGAGATCCGAGATCTGCCACCACCTGTTTTGTCATGTTCCTGCTCCTATTTATCGCAGTTAATAATAACAATAACTCCGTACTGCTGAACTTCTCCTATGTTTCAGGCTGCTCAAAGAAAATACACTCATTTCATATCACTTCCGTTGGCAATCCACCCGGATCTTGTCGAGAAGCTGAACCAGTTCCAGAGCTCGATCCTTGGGGCTTCAGCTTCTAATGTAGATAGTGGTAAGGATGGGAACACAAGTGAAGGTCTAAAAGTTTACTGATTTTTTTTCAAGTGCCTCATGTTCCTTCTTGGAGTTACTCCTACAGTCAATACTAACAACTTTGCTTATGGAACTTTGATTCTAGATCTATCTGAATGTTTAAAAAAGTTGCATGAATCTCTACCTAAAAGATGCATGCTTGCAACTTATGCTCTAGATCAGTAGGAGTTCATGAAATGCACATAGCATCATTTCAGGGTCAAGAAGAATGACATAAAAAAGGCCTATTTGTATTATGAAATTCTATTAATGTGCTCCAAGTTTGGATTATGAAGTTGTGGAAGAAAACAAAAAGAAGAAACATGAAGATAGCCTGTTTTTCTCTCTTCTGCTACAGCTTACAAAGCTGTTTTTGTTTATGCTGGCATGCCACACGGTTTATTTTGGTCAAGATAGCTCCTAAGAGGTTAAGAGTTATGCCAACATGGGAAAACTAGTAGCTCGCTGTTTAATAATGAGAAGCAGCAGACAGTCAGACACTATATCAAAATTGAATATAAAAAGGAAAACTAGTAGAAATAGTTAATCTATTGAAAATAGAAAATTTTGAAATTCTAATTCAGAGATGGAATCTCTAGAAACTTTATGTATTTTATTGTATGCTAGTGCTATCGTGGTGATATTGCATGTTATTATTATGAGTGTTCTATGCATTTCTAAATTACAATGTTTTTGTTCCCTTCAGGCACTGAACTATTATTTATCACCTGCAGATTTCAGCATTGACAAGTCAATATTTATTAATCCCAAAATGTTTCACCTAACGGTTCTTATGTTGAATTTGTGGAATGAGGATCGTATAGCTAAGGCTTCTGATGTGCTCCAGGTATTGTCATTTTAGGAAGATATCATTTTATTTGCTGACAGTTGCAAGGAATTTAATGCACTTCCTTGTCAATGCAGTCAATATCTTCCCAAGTAAATGAAGCTTTGAAAAAACGACTTATCTCCATACAGCTGAGAGGTCTGGTAAGTTGTAACATCCCAAGTTTGGGAATTGTTGAAATTGTGAAAGTTTTAAAAACTTTTATTGCATTTCGGTGTTCATTTGAATATCTTGTTTTGGCTTTGCCAAGCAATCCAAATAACCAAAACTAACAATCTAAAAGCATGAGTCAAGTAATTGGAAAAATTAAATCCAACAAAATTTAAATTTGAAATTCAAATAAAAAGTGAAATCTAAAATCAAATTAAATAAGAGCAAAAGCAAAGCAATATTAAACTTTGCATCCAAACACTTGAGCCAAATTTTCAATCTGAATTCCAAGCTTTGCTAGCTTTCCCCTTCCTTTCTCTCTTTTCCTTCTCTTTCTTTACCCTTTGTCAGTCGGCCCCGTCTTCTTCTTTCTTCTCCTCCCTCTTGTACGCCCGACACGGCTACGACGCACACGTCGTGCTGCGCGCATGCGTGCTATGCCTATGCCGCTCGCACGACTCGTGTTGCGCCTGCACCCCACGATGCCTTGCCGCGCCATGCATGCGACGGACACGTCGCGCCACCCGCTGATCCTGTGTGCAAGCCGCCACCCAACACTGCTCTGCGTTCTCCCGCCTATAAAGTCCCCCTTTGCTCCTCCCTCCCTCTATTCTTCCAAACCGCCTTGGTGCCATGTTCAAGCTCGCCTGCGCGCTGGCAGTAGCATCCCCACACCATTCCGACCGCCTTGGTGCGTCTTTCTCCGTGCCGCCTGCGTCCAAATGCGTTCCCAAGGCTCCTCATCTTCTCCTGTGAACCAATTTCGGGATTTCTCCACATGAGCCGTCGACTCCACATTCTTCCCCGATTCTGGCTAGAACTGGCCGCCACCACTACAATTGCGTCCGTGGTTATCCCCAGCCCGATTCCTCTAGGGTGGAGCACCTTCGCGCCCTCCCAAAGCCGTCTACGGTGCCACCTTCAGCTCCCTTTCCCTTCGGCGAGCCGCCACCGTGAGCCTCCTCGCACCGCCGTTGGCTCTCGTCATTGGCTTGCTTCAACCTCTCCCTGGCCACTCCATCACCGCCGGTGAGTCCCTGCATCTTCCCCGTGCGCACACTCCTATCCTTTATCCTCCCTCCGACCATGGTGCTGCCGCCGAGCTCAATCCCATCCCCAGCTGCCAAGTGCTGCCACCCGCCCGTCTTGGCGCCGCCTCGGCCACGGTGCCACCTCCCTTGGTCCTCTACACCCCCTAGAGTTCCATTTTTGCAGTCACCGACGTCTCCCGGGTCATCCCTGGCCGGCGCCGCCACCGTCCTTACTTGCTTTGTTTTGGCTGATCCCCTGTTTCCTTCTCTGCTTTGCCCTCTTTCAACTAATGACATATGGGCCCAACTCATTAGATGGTCAGCTAATTCATGTATGTCTCTAGTAACCATTTAGCTTTTGGCCAAATTTTGAATTCCACGTCTAAGGAATATTAAAATAAAATTGATAAAACATGATTTTATAAGAATAAAGATACACGCAAGAGGAAAATAGTAGAACTTTAATCTTGAATAAATTGCATGCCATAAATAAAATTAGCAAATTAATTATCATATAAGAATAATTAGTGTAAAATTTAGCCATGTAAATAATAAATATTGTTTGCATATCTCAAAAGTTAAGAGGCCCCCTTTTCAAATAATGCTTAAATAATTAAGGTAAATCATTTGAATTTTAAGTCTCTAATATTTATCTGCAAATGCTAAGATTTAAATTAAAAAAATACCTTGTGTGTGATTAAGAAATTCTCAAACATAATTAGGGAGTCATTAATATTTATCTCAAATCCAATTGCTAATAAGAGACATTATTGATATATATATACAACTTCGTGTAAATGGCAATTAAGTTAAAGAAAAGGTAATTAACCAATATGTTTTTGCCATCTAAATTGAAATACAAATTTAAATTAGAAGTCTTGATAAAAAATTCAATCTTGCCTAAATAACAATCATCCTATCAATATTTCTGGATTTAAAATCACCAGTGGTAATAAGAATAACTAATGTACCAACAATTTAAGGCACTAACCCTCAAATAAGACCCTGTACCCGGGTGGACTCTTATATCTATCGTAGGTCTAATCAAACTCTTGGAACCTACTTAATAAATATAAAATAATAAAAAAGCTATTAATTTAATGATTGAGCCTTGGTTTCTTGCAATCGGCTATGTCTTACCATCTTCAAACCTGAAGCAAAATATTCCTGTGAATGTTCCTTCGACATCGATCCTTCTATATCCTTCTCGGCAGAGCTTCTCTGCTGTTTCCTCCTTTCGCTCAAATTAAAGAATACCTTGTACCCATTCTTCTTCAATTAGTATTATTCAGTAAGTAAGAAGGGGAAAGTCAAGCTCTGCGGTCATCTAAAAGAGTCGATAGAGCTAGAAGATGATGAGACTAAAAACTAGGTCATGAACCCCAGTTGGCTGTATGTGAGCGTGTCCTGAGGATCCTATCTGTGTGAAGTTTCCGTTTCCACTGCTGCTTTCTCATGATTTCAGCCTAATCGGCCCATGTGTAAGTCCACCGTTATATTTATGCTTTCGTAATGTATGTATTTGATGTACAACAATGTATTTGTGGGTACTATCTACTGATTTAGAGAATAGTATGGTAGAATCATAGATGATTCTGGATTGGCAAAAATGCGGGTCCGACATAAGTCTCCTTTTGAGTAGTAAAGATGTTATTCTCGAATATTTGTGGTTAGCATCTGCGTCAGAAGCTGATTTATACATGAATAGTTGGATAGATAAAATTTGAGCCAAAGAACAGGGCATTTGTTTCTACATTCTAGACACCTCCTTCACAGTACTCTCTTTTACAGTTTTACCAAAAGGGAAATTTGATGTCAGAGGCAATATGACACTTGCCTATAATTTCACGGTATTTGGATAGTTTATTTCCACAATTTTCTGATGATACAAAGTTCCGATGAATATTTTATTTCAGACATGCATGAAGGGCTCTGAAGATATGGCTCAGGTGGTATATGCTCCAGTACTGGAAGTTGGTGGAGAAGGGCGCCTAACACATGCTTGCAGTATCCTTCGGAACTGATAACTAATAAGCAATATGTATTTATTGTTAGTCCTTTGAAATTTCCTAAGAAACAATCTGTACATTTACTATTGTCATTCTCAGTATTTGTTTATTACTATGATAAAATTAAACCATCTTTATGCAAATGTTACTTCTTCACTTCCACTTTATCAGAAGTCATAATTGATGCCTTTGTCAAGTCAGGTCTAGTTCCTAAAGAGGATGCAAGACAAGAATTGAAGGTGAGTAAATATATGTGAAAGTATTTTTCTTTTGTTTTCTTTAGCTTTTCTATTTTTGCCTATTTACTTGACAGGGATATATAATTATTTTGCCCATTTTAGTCAGCAGTATTATTGTTTGCCAAAACATACTGAAATTGCAGATAGCATCTGCTTGTAAAATAAACCCTTCACATTTCTATTTGCATAAAGAATTGTTGATAATTTTTCCATGATTTATCATTTAAATTCAACACTCCATACATATGATGCTAAAATTGCCTTTTTCATTTTGCAACTGCAGTTGCATGCAACCGTAATGAATGTGAGGCACAGGAAGAGGTTAAAGCAAAAAAACATTTTCTGCATCTTGGTAATGTGCTGTCCATGTACTGTTCGCTTACCTTGACTTCCTTGTTTGACTGCAGCAAGAAATGCAACGATTCATTTGATGCTCGGAGTATATTCAGAATGTACGGGGAACAGGAATGGGGTGAATACCCAATTCGTGAGGTTCACCTTTCTCAGAGATTCAAGTATGACGGAAGTGGATACTACCATTGCTGTTCCTCAATTCCCTTGCCCGAGGAGATGTAAACGGAGTGAGGTCTGTATGTTTCAAAATAATGCATTACTAACTTTCAGCTCTTAAAGTTCATAAATCTTATGCGCTTAGGAACTGCTATGGATCGATAACTTTTGCTATGTGGTTTGCTTCTATTGTTCTGAACATTTTGCACGCCAATGAATGTGACATCCCTAGTTTGTACGGTTTGTAGGCCTTTCGGATTCTTGATGTCCATGGGGTTCCAATGGCAATGGGGGCTCCCTGGAGAAGGATCTGTTGGTTCACGTTGTTTCTGATCTAGCTCATCACGTACAAATCAACCAACAATGTCTCCATCGTTGGCGTCAACTCATCATAGTTCCCTTCTGCTATTTGTCTCCTGTTAAAAAGAGTTACTAGTGGTTTGCACTGCTCTTCCTGTGTCTCATTTCTTTCTAGTGTAACAATCTGTTGTTTGATGTGAATTTCACTCTTAGACCCCCAATCCTATGTTATGTGATAAAGAAATAAAATCACCGGCCTACTGCCCATAGAGCTACTCTTTCGCAGTTCCATTTCGTTTCCTTTTGACCAACTAGTGCTTTCTGTCTTGGAAATGGCCAAACGACGGAATTGTGCACGAAAAGCAACTTTATTTCTGCCCAAATTCGCATTCCAAACGTAAGGACAGGCATGTGTGCCTGCGGCAGTGCCTGGAGTGAGTGAACGCTGAAAATCTGAAGCGGATTCGAGCTGTTAGCCCAAGATGTGATTTGAGTGTCTATCTGCAATTCCTACTTGGCGATTATTGGCGTGCTGTTCCATGTGCCATTTGAGATCCGACGGTAACCATGTGCTGCACTGTGCTACTTGTTAATTGTTACTCCATCTTAATCCCCCAGCAAAATTCATCGGATAGCAATCCAGATTTCGCAAACATAAGATTGGTACGTGTTAATAGTTGACACTGAGAGACGGACTGAGGCACTGGCAGTGCAGCATCCACTGCTCTATGCTCTATGGTGCTGACAAAGTTTCAGTACATCAGCTGTGGCCGTGATAAAAAATAGTAATTCAAACTTCAATATTAAGAGACTATTTGGAATACAGGAATTCAGACAAAATAGTTCAATTTTCCACGGAAATTATAAAAATTATCGTATTCCAAATAAGACCTTAAGTGTGGCGACTGGCGACAGACCTAAACAGTGTTAAGATATCTGGGACTGTTCAAGACGTGCTCCCACACGAAAAGCAAGACCGCTTTTCTTGTTTGCCCCGGAGGACATCGCTGGACAACCGGATGTGCACCACACAACGTGGACGATGCCGTCTCGTGCGGTCAGCCTCACTAGCCAAGTAGTAGGGGTGTAAACGGAGCGGATATTTCCCGACCGACCGTCCGTCCGTTTTAATTCGGATATAATTCGGAGCATTTTCTCGGATATCCGGAATTTTTGTCGGATACGGATACGGATTCGGATATTTTTTGTCGGATACGGATACGGATTCGGAACAAACAGTATCCGACGGATACGGAGCTATCCGGATAATTTCCCGGATAGTTACCGGATTATTATCCGGTAACTATCCGAATAACGTTAACGGCCCGGCCCAATGCATCCGACGGACCGAGCGACGCTAGGCGGCAGGCGCAGCCCACTACCGGCGAACCCTAATCCCTGCCTCCCTGGCGAGCGGCGCCCAAAATTCAGATCGGGAATTTTGATGGGATCCCCGCGACCGGCGCCGCCTCTCCGCCCCTGCGACCGGCGCCGCATCTCCGCCCCCGCGACCGGCGCCGCATCTCCGCCCCCGCGACCGGCGCCGCCTCTCCGCCCCCGCGACCGGCGCCGCCTCTCCGCCCCCGCGGCCGCCTCTCTGCCCCCGTGACCGGCGCCGCCTCCCGCCCCCGCGACCGTCGCCGCCTCTCCGCCCCCGCGGCTCTCCCAGGTACCGACGGTTCCTCCTCTCGTCCATTACCATGTCGATGCGCCTGTTCTTGATTTCGTCGTGTTTGTTCCTTTGGATTTCCCCGATAAAGGAGCTCGGGCGGCGTCCGGCGAGCACGGCAGCGGCGGGGGATGCGGCGGCCGAGCTGAGGGGCGCGCGGGAGGACGTCAAGCGGCTGCTTAAGGCCACCTCCTGCCATCCCATCCTGGTATCATACAGACAACCTTGCACTTTTATTGAACGATTGCAACGTTATCGAGTTCGAGCAGAGAAATGTTTGTTGGGATTTAGCCTATCTGTCTAGCCGTCAAGAAATTTTGCATTTCAACATAAGACCACAGATTATTCTGTTTGTACAATAAGATTATGCTGTGAGAAGATACTAGATCTGTAGGTTCTCCAGTCTGCAACATGTTCTATGCACAAGTTTAATCAATCTTTTCGTCTCTGCTGTATGTGCACAATTGCTGGTTTTGCATCGTCTTGATCCAAAATTAACTGATGCAGCCTCCATATGCCTCTGTATGACTTGTCTGCTGAGTTGGTTTCAGGTTCGGTTGGGCTGGCATGACGCTGGTACTTATGACAAGAACATTAGTGAGTGGCCAAAGTGTGGTGGAGCTAATGGTAGCTTGAGATTTGAAATTGAGTTAAAGCATGCGGCTAATGCTGGTAGTGTTTCTCCTCAATTGTTTATCTTTTGCTTCATGATGAGGGAGGGGATCATTCTTAAACTAATTCTACTGTAGGTCTTGTGAATGCTTTGAAGCTGATCCAACCCATCAAGGACAAATATGCAGGTGTCACTTATGCAGATATGTTTCAGCTTGCCAGTGCTACAGCCATTGAGGTCCTTCATGGCACTTTAACCTACTGATGATCATTCAAAAAATGCTTCTTGATTAACAGTGATGTAACTGCTTTGATTTTCTCACATTTCAGGAAGCTGGTGGTCCCA
This sequence comes from Dendrocalamus latiflorus, assembly GCA_017311315.1. Classification (NCBI taxonomy): domain Eukaryota; kingdom Viridiplantae; phylum Streptophyta; class Magnoliopsida; order Poales; family Poaceae; genus Dendrocalamus; species Dendrocalamus latiflorus. Next base: position 10,042,956 of record CM029664.1, read on the forward strand.
AAATCCCCATGATCTATGGAAGGGTTGATGTTGCTGCCCCTGAACAATGCCCACCAGAGGGGAGACTCCCTGGTTAGTAATTAGATAGCATCACTTATTGATGAGTTGGATTTGGAGCTAGATGATAAAGAATGTGCTACCACAAACATAAATGAGAATGTTTGATAATCCTACACATATATACACTATTACTGCTTCTCTAGTTTGATCGTTATTTACTTCCAATTAGTCAATAACATACTAATAGGACAGTGAGTAGAACCGAACTATACAAGTATTAATTTTGGGTTTCTATTCTTCATTTAATAATTTTGGATTCCAATTGATGTTTTATTGTAGGACGAGATAATGACCGAGGTTGAGCTCCACTGAAACATGGTTAGAGATGGCTCGTTGGCTCGCTGTTGGCTTTTTGCTAGACAAGATCTGCGTTGTGGACTTATCATGTGATGTAAATGTAATGAACTTAAATGAACTAGTGATGTACTAGACTACTTTATGAGCAATTCGTACTTTTGAACTATGTTGCATGTAGCTAGTTAGCTACTAGACTACTATTTGTTTAACTAGCCTCTACAATTTACTTGCTAGTTGCTACTTTGCTAGTTAGAATTTATTAGTTGCTTAATTTGTCTCTGTCATCATGTAAAATTTGCTTCCGCGCATTATCCGACTAAATATTCGTGACCGAGACTAACCATATCCGGAGCGGCATGTATTCGATCCGTATTCGTGACCGAGAATATCCGCATTCGTATTCGTATCCGGCACTATCCGTATCCGACTCCGACTCCGACAAAAAATATGGAAAAGGATACGGGATGAGCAATATCCGTCCGTATCCGATCCGTTTTCATCCCTACCAAGTAGGCAGGACACATGTAGCGGCCTAGCTACTACACTGCCATGGCCATGGACGCATAGGAAAGTGCCATCCCGTGCATCCAGCCACAGAGACTTGTACGGTCGGGATCGCAAGCTTTCACACCGTTCCGTTGCTGAGTTCGTCTTGTACTACCGGACACGCCACGCCTAGTGACGGTGTCCTGTCCGACTGCGAAATGGCGCTGCCATGAGTCACTTAGCTGCTTTTGTAGCACCCCACATTCAGTCAAATTAAAATACTGTTATAGAATATCATCATCAAAGAAAAAGAGAAATAATAGAAGTAACAATAAAAAATCATAAGAAAATTAAAATTTTAAATGTACTTTATTTAGATAATCAACGGAAGCTGAAATAAATATTTGATACATGATATCGATCTACTTCTAATCAAATGAAGAATAAAATAAAATGGCAAACGTAGTTGCAAGCTACAGTGCTGAAATTCGAGTGCTCCCACCCATGCATATTGCTACCACTCCACTGACCTTTTACCTGAGAAGGGAAAGAGCAAGCGTGAGATTTGAAAATCTCAGCAAGTATCCAACAATGGTCGTAACACAATGAGTAAAGGCATGTAATGCAATCAAGATAAATAAGGGACAAGCAATATAAGCAACCAATTGACACAAATTAAAGACAACGAACTTAGGTTACTGGAAACACTGATATAGATTGGAGACAGATATCGTAGAACTGTGTAATTAAAGATAACTATGTATAACATTCCAAAAATCACCTCTAGGCCACCACTGTTCGGGCCCAATGCTGGCACCAGGGCACCCTATACTCAGCTCGCTGTGTGGTAGCGGCGAAGGTGTCCGGGTCGTTGGAGGTCGTTGCTTCGACGGTGGAGACGCGGGAACCACCAAGAGCCGTTAAAGCGAGGTCATTTGCTTGCAATATCACCCACTCTATCACCCGCACTGCTGCTAGAGAGGGCTATCTTTGTCACCCACCACAGCCCTAGGTGCGGTCGCCCACGAGGGTAGGGGGCCCTCAGCCATGTGCTCCCTCATCCTCGAGGCGGCGATTTTAGCCGCGGCGCTCATCTTTCGCTTGGGAATCAATGTCAGTCTTCCTGCTCGTTGCCATCTAACCCAAGCATCTTTGCTTCAGCTCGTAGCTTTTACGCCGCTCCCTATGGACGATGCTAATTATTGTGGTTACACACCAAACAATGGGTACTAGAGTTTTGGGAAGCATGAGAGGGGTATCTGGAGCCTAAAATTCAAGAGAAAGAGAGGTGTAGAGTATGTATGTTGTTAGAAATAATCTTAACTTAGAGTTCAAGTCGTAGTAGAGTTCGTCTCCGTGTGTAACTCAATTTGAAATTGTATATAACTTAAAGTCTGAATATGTATGCTAGTAGGAGATTATTAGCCTATATATTGAGGAGGTTTGTAACCAGTTTTGTGAGAAAAGCAAGAATAAGAGAGAGCAAATAAGAGAATAGAGAAATTCAAAAATTTTCATGTGTTCTCTTAATTTATTTACAATGTGTGCACTTTCTCTTGGATTAAAATTTTAACAAGTAGCATCAAAGCCTAGGCGAGAACCGAATCATCGGGAAAAAAAAATAGTGTCGACGATTTCCTTTTCGCCGCACAACGCTCTGCGCTCCCGATCAAAAAAATAAAAAAAGATATATCTTTTGAAGCCAGCGCTGAAGCAACCTTTTGATTTCCATCAAATCTTGATTTGCGCGCCGTCCACAATCACGCAGAGGTGTTGCAATGTGCTTCCATCACGTCAGAGCAGGGAGGCCTTGGTACTGTGATCTTCACGTCCGAAAGCAAGGACAGTATGAGAGAGAGAGAGAAACTACAGCATTGCTTTGTTTTTGCTGGATACTTGAGGTAAGGACGGTGAGCTTCCAGGACCAGGAGAGTCACCTCGTTCCGCTCGCGTGAGTAACACCTCCGTGGTGTCTGTCCACCAAAAGCGAGAATCAAAGCAACGCCAGGAGAGGCTGCGCCAATTAAAAGGAGACAAGACAAGACAAGACACAAAAGAAAGAAAAGAAAAGGTCAACAGTTTTTTGTTTGCTTTCCGTCTTTCCTGGGTCCACACGGGGCAAGTGTCTCCGAAGCCTTTTGTGTCCACTGAATATGAGCCATTTTTTCTCGAAAGCCAAGGCGTGTTAGGAGAAATAGTAGCTAATAAAAGGCATACGTCGACGCAGAAACAGAGAGAAAGTCTAAGCAAGGAAAAAGAAAAAATAGTGCAATTTTTTCTTCTGTTTCCTCGATTCAAGAGTCGCTTCAAAGTAGCCTGATTTTTTGATCCGTGCTCAAGATCATGTCGCGTTCTTCGGAAAGTGGTGTCACCGGTGACGAGACATCATCCAGTATGATAGCGAAGGAGAGTTCCGATGTCTCGCTTATTATCCGATGCTCACAACAATCAATTATGTAGCATGGGAAATCAAGATGAAAGTATACATGAAGGCTCAAGGAGTGTGGGATATGATCGAGAATGGCAACGTTGATGTGCGCATGCATCATATGGCATTGGCGGCCATCTATCAGGGCATCCCAGAGGAGACGCTCTTCCTATTAGCCAAAAAGGAGACGGCCAAAGCGGCGTGGGAGACGTTGAAGACGATGCATCTTGGCGCCAATCGTGTGAAGGAAGCAAAGTTACATACTCTCAAGACCGAGTTCGAGGTGCTGCGTATGAAGGAAACGGAGTCGATCAATGACTTCGCCGTACGGTTGACAGTCATCATCAACGAGATTCAGGCCCTTAGCGAGAAGGTGGAAGAGTTGTACTTAGTGAAGAAATTGCTTCGTGCTGTTCCCTCACAGTTTCTCCCGATAGCTTCAGTCATGGAGCAATTTGGAGACCTAAAGACAATGACCATGGAGGAGGTCATCGGTCGTCTTAAGGCGTATGAGGAACGAATCTACGACAATAATAACAAAGGCGACGGACAGCTCTTGTTGACCCGTGCTGAGTGGGAGATCCGAACATCGAAGCGTGAAGGCAAGAACACTTCCAAGGGTGGTGGCCAAAGCCGTCAGAATCGGAAGTTTGATAAGGCAAAAGTAAGGTGTTATAATTGTAACGATTATAGGCACATTGCTTCAGAATGTCCCAAGCCGAAGATGAAGAAACAATTTGTTACTGAAGCGCTCAGCGATGATGAATCAACAGTGCTCTGATGATGAGTTGAGTTAGGCATGTTGAGAAGATGTGTCGCCGTCTAAACTCAAGTAAGGTAAAAAGGAATTGGAATATCGAGATATATCGCTGTTCTGTGTCAAGTATGAGTTTAGTAAGTCACAGTTGAGACCGACTGTCTCAATGTTTTAGAATCTTTGCATCCAGATGAACCTATGCCAACTAAGTTGAGTTCCTACATGTAGCTTGCACTTAAAGCACTTTATGTGGAGGTGTGGTTGATAGTTTATAATGCCAAGTCAAGATTAAAGGGGAGATTGTTAGAAATAATCTTGACTTAGAGTTCAAGTCGTAGTAGAGTTCGTCTCTGTATGTAACTCAAGTTGAAGTTGTATCCAACTTAAAGTCTGAATACGTATGCTAGTAGGAGATTATTAGCCTATATATTGAGGAAGCTTGTAACCAGTTTTGTGAGAAAAGCAAGAAAAAGAGGGAGCAAAATAAAAGAATAGAGAAATTCAGAAATTCTTCTGTGTTCTCTCAGTTTATTTGCGATGTGTGCGTTTTCTCCTAGATCAAAGTTTTAACATATGACTTGTATTCAATCTCAATAAGTCTATTTCTTACATCAAAATGTTCTCTCCCTCCTCATATGTCGTAGGGTCATATTTATAGTCATAGGAGAGGTTGTTTACACAAATATCCTTTCAAGCTCTTTCTAGCAATAACAAATATGTTCTTTCCTTGTTATAGATTTAGTAGTTCTGTCTTCTAGTTACACGTATAATGAGCTTTTTGCTCTCATAGGACGAGTAGACAAGGTAAGGGCCCACTCCCCGACATTTCCCAGACCCATCCATTCAGCATGGACTTTACCAACTAAGGGCCTGTTTGGAACAAAGGAATGCAAAACAGAGGAATGGTAGGAAGCACAGGAACGGAGGAAAGTGAAAAGCGGAAAACTACAGGAATACAAACCATAGGAACGAAAAATGTGGACCGTTTGGATTGCAGGAAATAAATTTGAATCTTCACATTTTCCAATGAACAATGTAGCTGCGTGCGCTTGAATCGCAGGAGAATTTCCAAAGAGGTTGGGGTGGATTTTTGTTTTCCCGTGAAAGTACAGGAACTAGAAACTTTCCAAAGGAAATTTTTGACCCCAATCCTCCATTCCAAACGCTAGATTCCCACAACTTCCCTATAGGAACTGATTCCTCCAAAAATCCTCCAAAATTCCTTTGAACCAAACGGGGCCTAAAAGGACGCCTAGCAAGGTACTTAACCTAAGCCAGTGGCCTCCGGTTGCTTTTCTTTCCGGTGTAGGGTGACGCGACGATCAACTTGCCCAAAGAGATCGACGTGTCCGAACTCCGAACAGGAGATAAAAAGTATTTCGTCGCCTCTCACCGCATGCAACCGGTGAACCGGGTGTTCTTTTCAATCCATCCAAACTCCAAAGATCTAAAGATATGCTAATTAAGACAGGGAGCAGGACGGATGACACCACGACATGTCCAGATCGAAGCCACGCGACGCCATTGGCGATCCGGTGCGCTCGGACATCGAGATCGTACCGGAGCTCGACACGCAGCCGAGCCGTGCGAGCAAGCTAAGTACTACTAGAATTCAGACTTTCAGAGTGCACTGTAGTTTGTTCTTTCTTCTTTTTTGCCTCTTTTCCAGCGAGAACGACGGCAGGGCGCAGGCTTGGAGCTGATCGAATTGTTTGGAGATTACGTCGGCGTGCTTTTTTGTTCATGGATCATAAGGAAAGAAAACAACAAATAACGATCAAGAGTTGAAGCTATTTTTTTAATTATATCATACACTACCTAATTGAAGTGGCCGGTCCGTAACCTGGTGAGTTAGGGGAGCTCAATGTAATTTGGTATGTACTTGCCAAGCTTGATAGGTCTAAGAAGAAGGTTAGATTTATAAAAACAGATGTCCGTTCGTTAAATTAAGAAAATGGCTATAATATCATATGTATGAACAGCTCTTCGATGTGATGCAATCCTGGCTTGATAGATAAGCCACTTGGCGAGATTGTTTGTTCATGGATCAGAACGAGATCCACCCAGATCAGAACGAGATCCACCCAGTGCAGTGGCGGATCCAGGAAATTTTTTTGGAGGGGCTGAAGTACCTTCAGCTCGACCTCAGCCCCTGCTACATTATACATCCATGGCTAAAAATTTAGGGGGGACTCCAGGGGGGCTCCAAGGGTCCGGTAGCGGTAGGGGGGCTCGAGCCCCCCCCCCCGCCCCACCGCTGGAACCGCCCCTGACCCAGTGTCATGTCTGCCGGTAGGGATGGCAATGGGGCCGAGGGGTCCTGGGGGAGGCCCCTGTCCCCGCCCTGATCCTCGCAAAGTAGCCTCGGCCCGGCCCTGCTAGCCTTTTCGGGGTGACTTGGCCCCTGCCCCCTGTCCCCCGGGGGCTTGACCCCACGGGGATCTCACGGGATTAAAAAAAATAGGGTTAATTTAATTTATAAGTATTTAGACATATTTTTTTAAAAAATATAACTTTAAAATATATATTCTAACATATAAATTCAAGTTTTAGTTCAACTATACAAGAAAAGAATATAATCTCTTATATTAAATAACTATAATCTATTATTTAAAAAATTTATTTTTATTTTTATGGACCCCCGTGAGGCCTCGTGGAGGAAGGATGACCTCGTGCGCGCTAGCCTAGCAGGGCCCCACCCCCGTTGCCCCGCAGGGGGAGATTTCTGAAGAGATAGCACCCCCATATCCCTTCGATATCTCCCCCTTGGCCTGCTCCCGCCCCCTGATACCGAAATTCCTCGTGGAGAAATTGCCACCCCTATCTGCCGGCTCGTAGTGGATTCGATTCGAGAGTTGCATTTCTTTTGTCGTTGGGCCGATGAGATTTTGGGTGTTTTTTTTGGGCTGATTGCTTATGGTTTAAATATTTGAATTTTGACTGTTTATGAGAGGTAATACACAGAGGAAAATAGTCGCATGTGATTTGGCACTTTTTACTACAATTTTTCTATTGACTCCGCCTTGAAAAAATGCACCGTTTAAAAACTAGTTAGACAGTATAAGTATAAGCCAACTTTAAACCCAAAAAAACCTGACCTTTAACTTTGCAGGTGCAGTCTTAATACCTAGCCAGATACAAGATACAGTCTTGTGTGAACAGTTGACGCAACGTGGCTGAGCCCAAATTTGGCCAAACTCCACGTCGAAACCCCAAAAGATGTTCCAATCGGCATGCACAAAAGTAAAGAGCATGTATACGAGCTAGGGATGGTAATCGGGCGCGATGGGTACAGGTAGTGCTTGCACATATCTGTACCCGCGACTCCGATTTACGCTCATGAGTATACCCGCGAAGGACGACGGGCGAAAAACCTCGCTCATACCCGCCGCCGCGGGTACCCGTCACCCATGGGTATACCCGTTTACCCGCAAACTAAGAGTCACCATCTGAGAGTTGAACTAATGACAGATACATATAAGCAACATCTGTTGCTAGAAAACATAATAGCTATCAAAAAAGTTTATAACAATAAATAGTAATTAGAGATATAGAAAAATTTATAACAATCAATAGTAATTAGAGATATTGCTAAAATTGCTAAGGCATGCTTAAACGCTGCACTTCCTTTGCATATCCGAAACAAAAGCTAGCAAAAAAGTCATGGAAAGAAGATACTTTCCAAAAGTAAAACCTGGTTAAGATACGTTCCAAAAGTAAAACCTGGTTAAGGACTACTATTTACAATTGCAACATAGAAACCGTGTGCACATGTTCTTGACGTACGCGCATAGCTCCTTGCAGCGCATCGAGAATTTGAGGCGCACCATTATAAGCTTTTTGACTTCTCAAATCCGCGTACAGAAATATCCAACCTATATATAGCGTTTTCCACTGAAGAAACAACAACTTCAGTACGCTCCAGTGTGCCATCGAATTAAGATCGATCGATCGATCGATCGCCTTTCCCCTCGAGAAATATACCGATCGTCTATATATGCCTTTGCCGATGACGAAGCTGGAGCTCGGCCACCGCGGCGAGGCGTCGGAGCCCGACTGCCTCCGAGGCGTGCTCGGCGAGCTCGTCCTGACCTTCCTCTTCGTCTTCATCGGCGTCGGCGCTGTCATGGCCGCCGGTATGGTACTTCAATTTTACTAAGCCTTTGTCGACTCTCTTTTCAAAGAAAAGGTGCCGTACTTTAGTTAAATTATATGCCTATGCATGAATCTCATCTTCAGTGGTTTTTTTAGCTGATGTTTATGGCATATGATTTAAATATTTGAATCCTGTCTATTTGTGAAAGATAGTACGTATATAAAAATAGTTACATGTGATTTTGATTGGTACAGCTGAACTCAATATATTTTTTTATCACAATCTTTCTATTATCCCCGTCTTAAATACACGCACCATTTAAAAGTTAATTACTATAGATAATAAAATAATAAAGTAATTTTAAGCTGAAAAAAACTAGCAAAGAACAACATGTGCCGTCCTTGTTCTACTGTTGATTTGATCTGTTTTGTCCGTACCGTGCCCAAGTATTCAGAGCAGTACCCTGGAGATCCTGTTCGATTCATTTAATTGCATTTTACTAGGGTAGAGTACACGTGGATTACACGTAGGACGGGGTCGACATGTTTATGCTTACGGGGACACTTGACCCTACAGAAAATTGAAAACATATATGTAATTCACACTTTGTCTTTGATTTTTAAAGCCCTCACAATATTTTCTTGATTTATTGTGAGAACTATTGACTTTACCAATATATTCATCAAAAGATTTAGTTGTAATCTTCCAATTAACAAATCCTGCCTTTGTGAAGGATTCGATACCATGATTTTAGCTCTATGTTGTTTAAAGAGGTAACAGTAAAAATAAAAGACTGTATCTTTAGCAATGCTATATTCCAATCAATCATACCTTTTGAACTATGATTCTTGAAATCTCCTCTTTTGATTTCCAAACTCTTTTCGTGGAAATTTATGACCAATTGGTTGGCATGGACCCAATTGCAAATACTCCCTACTAGCAGCATCCCTAATATCTACATCTAACTCATCAATTGGTTTTCAAAGTCCCAGATCACCAACAATGTCATCCGGATTAAGTACAACACGGGGATTAATTTGCTCAATGTGACTACCTCCCGTTGCTACTGTTTTTGGAGTGGATTGGTTGGTCTAATCTGAAAAATAGGATGACAATATCTTTGTCCTCTTCATATTGTGTTTCTAAATTTTCTAAATATAATTGTTGTAATGTCCTACACGTAGCAAATTATAATAACATCAATGGCTGATTCACGAATAAAATCAAATAATTCATACTCAAATAATTTTGATTTTTAGATTCATAATTCATTGAGTCAAATACTTAGATAGTCAAATTCATACTAACTCACAGAGATATCAAAGATCGAAATTAGTAATTGCATATTTGCATTCATGATTCATACAATCATACTCAGTTAGTCACACTGTCACACACAGGGGGGCAACTATAAGAATAAGATCACGTGACTACCTGAGAGTGAGCGGCAAGCCAGCCGGGGAGGCGAGGAGGTTTGTCGTTGGGGAGTCGGGTGCTGCCCATAGCCAGCAACCTAGCACACCAGCTGCGAGCCGCGAGGGGAGGGGCCAAGGCACCGAGGCCCGAGGGGGCTTGCCACTGGGCGGCGCCACACCGACTAGCATGGAAGTCGCCGAGGCCAAGGCCCGAGGGGGCCTTGCTGTCTGAGCATGCACGCGAGGGCAGGCCGAAGGACGTCGGCGACTCGATGGTGGCATGGCGCCTGAGGATGCGCGACCTGTGCGCCGGCGGCCTGCGGCTGGGACTTGGAAGTCGACTCGCGATTCGTGAAGATGGCTAGATAGGGAAGAGAGGCGGCACTAGGGTTGAAGGGGGATGGGGCGCTGGTGGAGCTGGAGAGCAGGGGAGGAGCCGGGCATATTAGGGAGACCAGAAGAGGAGCTGGAGACTGTGGGTTGGGCTGGAGCACCGAAGGAAATGAGGCTGGGCTGGGCCGCGTCTTGCGTAGGAAAGGAAATGGAGAAGGCTGAGATCAGAGGGAGAAGACCTGTGTAGGAAATGGAGAAGGCTGAGAATTAGGAATAACATGGGCTAAACTATAGAATTTATACCCTGGGCTGGTTTAAAATTATCGAGACTATACACTAGCAATTTTTTCACGCTCTGAGCTAAAGCCCATGCTACCACGGACCCAAATCCGCCCCTGCTCGGGATGCTGATGGCCACTTCCCATGCATGCATGCATCGCAGTGAATCAAATCAGTAACTCAGAAGTCGATCAAAACTGGTCACACGCTTTAGGCTGCATTAGTATTGATTTATGTTTAGAAAAATTAAAAATAATATGAATATTTGGCTTTTTAAATAGACTTTCTTACTTCTGTTGCTATTATCTTCCTCCGGGATAAGACAGAAGATCACGAATGTATCACGTATCCTACTTCTTTCGCTCCCATCATGCACACGTATCTCTTTCTAACTTTTTCACCGCTCACCTTCTCGCTTTAAAAATCACTTCTTTCAGCCACTACTATTACTTTTCAGCCAAAAGCATCAGTAAAAGACACTATGAATACTCATTAATTTCTTGTTAATGTTTACCAGGAAAGACGGCCGGAGCAGCCGATCAGTCGTCGGCGTTGACGGCGGCCGCTGTGGCGCAAGCGCTGGTGGTGGCGGTGCTGGCGACGGCCGGGTTCCACATCTCCGGCGGCCACCTCAACCCGGCCGTCACGCTCAGCCTCGCCGTCGGCGGCCACATCACCCTCTTCCGCTCCGCCCTCTACATCCTCTCCCAGCTGCTCGGCTCCTCTCTCGCCTGCGTACTGCTCCGGTGCCTCACCGGTGGACTGGTATGTACGTATACGTATTTTCCATTTTTCCTACACATGCATTGCATGTAACATCGCTAGCTGTCACATATAAATCCTACGTGTCACTTTGCAGGCCACTCCGGTGCACACGCTGGCAGAGGGTGTGGGCCCGGTCCAGGGCGTGCTCGCGGAGGTCGTGTTCACCTTCACACTGCTATTTGTCATCTGTGCGTGCATCCTCGACCCGAGGAAGTCGGCGCCGGGGATCGGCCCGCTGCTCACCGGCCTCCTTGTCGGTGCCAACACCATCGCCGGCGGCGCGCTCACGGGCGCGTCAATGAACCCAGCGCGGTCGTTCGGGCCCGCGCTGGCCACCGGCGTCTGGACGCACCACTGGGTCTACTGGGTCGGGCCCCTCACGGGTGGGCCCCTCGCCATGGTGGTCTACGAGTGCCTGTTCATGGTCGTGGAGACCCACCAGCCGCTGCCCCCGGAATGAAACGTCGACATGCACGGGAGCTTTCGGTAAGTTTTGGGCCGTTGGATTGCTCCGGCAAGCTGTTCCTACGGTATATATATATATATATATATATATATATATATATATATATATATATATATATATATATATATATATATATATATATATATACACACACACACATACAACGAATGTGGTAAGTATTTGGACCGCGTGTATGAGCTTTGGCGGCCTATGCGAGTTTTTCTTGGGATAATTGTGGATTTGTGTGCAAGCGTTTGCGTTTTCATGCTCCATTTTGGCTCAGCGAATCAGCCGTGTAATTAAGTAGCAAAAATTCATGTTTCAACATAAGGCTTTCCTCGTGGAAATATGGAATACACCGAGTCTTGTTTTAACATTCCGTGTATTCAAGCACTGCGTTTACGTTAGCTTGCATATGTTGATGAATTGCAGATGTTGTTGATCCCTGAAAGTCTTCATATATAGGATAGTTCTTGATTAGGTGCTCTAGGGCAATGCTCAGGACGAGAGCTATATGTAATGTAGCCCATGTAGCCAAGCAATATGGTAGAAGAGGATGGATGATGTTACAGCCATCTGATCTAGACAATGTTGGTTTGTTGTGGACAGTCTCAAATATTTTTAGAATATAGTGTGGATTGTTTTTACTACCTGGAGCTGGTTGTGGCATACTAATGTTGGAGTTTGAGGGCCTTTTGGTAATTTCTCATTTTGAGAAAAGAAAAAAAAGAAAGGTGGGTCCCACCTGTTGGTGGGACAAGAGAGAGTGGTCTGCTGCCAGAGCATGCATTCGGCTGATGGACTCGGGCGGCTCTCTTGCAGCATGGAAACTTGAGGCGGCGGCGGTGCTGAAGGCGCCAACGCCCCGGCGCTTCAGCGTCGACCGTTGGCAACAGCCACAGTGACTCTCAATTAGTTATCAGCAGCTATTAATGTCAACGAGCCGTAAGAGCCGGTGATGGTAAAGGAAAGGCTCATATCTAGACTCATCAAGCGCAGGTCAAGAGTACTGCAAGACTCACCCACAAGACTGCCTCTCCGTCGAGGCGCCGAGATCCCGTTGGCTGCCAGCTATAGCTAGGGTTTCTAGGTTTGGGACTCTGGGTGTTGAGGAAGCACAGCAGAGAGGATCAGATGAGACAGTGTTGATTGGGATTTGGGAATCGACTCGTTGGATCGAGTTGAGCGAGCCAGCTTCGTGTGTGTCTGCGTGAGAAGGTGTGGGCCATGGCCCACTTCTGCATTGTACCGTTTGGTGAAACGTGAGGGTATTGGGCTGAGCGGCTGAGGTCATTGCCATTTGTAGTTTGGCTCATGCAACGCAGCAACTTGCCGAGAAAAGCTTCCATGCCACGGCATCTGGCGGCGACGGAGAGCGTGACAGCATCTATTGCTCGTCCCCGGCGAGCCCAAGCAGCCGTTTAGAGTTACCAGGGGTGGCTCCGCCCCTAACTAAAACCATTGAGCCAAGTCAAGCGAAAGACTTAGGGCCTGTTCTCTTAGGAATTAGGATTGTGGCTTATAGCTGTTTGTGAGAAAGATTATAGAGAGATATAGACTTAATCAATTGTTGGTCGACCGCAACATTAAACACATCTATTTTATAATGGTGAAGAGTGGTGGTATTATCATTTTTGTTCCGAGATTTGGTCACATCCACACACCTACAAATTGCGACATGTAGTTAAACAAGTTAGATATGTACCATAAGAATAAAAAAATATGTATTTGTGCTCATATTAAAAAACTGAAGGTAAGATAATAACTTACTTGCGATTTAAATCCGAAATCTCAATCTCGTGCTTGTCACAAAAGGCTTTCACCTCCTCAAGAAGTGGTTCCCAGCCATCATTTCTCAAGTCACTAAGCAATGATTTTGTGTTAGAAATGCAGGGGCCTAATTGACTAATTGACTATGATGAAGGGCGATTAAGAGGTCCTATTAATACATTTGGTGGACCATTGGGGGGGCCAGGCCCCTGCCCCCCCCCCCTCTCTCCGCCCCTGCTTGCCAGCGACCCGACCAACATACGGCCGCTTTAGGGTTCAGAGATGCTTATTTAGATTTATGCTTTTAGTTTTTAGGTTTATATGATATTGTTTAAGGATTTTTTTACTGTAACTAATGCAAGTTTTATTTGGATATAATTAAACTTTAAAAAATAAAAAAAATAGAGAAAATAAGTTTACTGATCTCGAATAATACAAACAAACACAGAAAAAATATATAAAAACTTAAAAAAACAAAAAAAAACAAAATCAAAAGATTAGAAACCATAAGCTGAAAGCACGAGTGCAAACGAGCAGCACAAGGTACGGACGTGATTAGCGACGTACTACCGGTACTGGCTAGCTAGTGTAGGAAAGGGGGGCTAACACGGCGCTAATTCAGTTTAATTTGAATCCGTTTCGTCCCCACCCCGAACGCTCGGTGCCATTGTTTCCTCCAAAAGATTTTCCTTAAAAGTATTACACATACACGTACGCCCCAGGGGCGGATCCAGCGGTGGGGCGGGGGGGCTCGAGCCCCCCCTACCGGTACCAGACCCTTGGAGCCCCCCTAAATTTTTAGCCATGGATGTATAATGTAGAAGGGGCTGAGGTCGAGCTGAAGGTACTTCAGCCCCTCCAAAAAATTTTCCTGGATCCGCCACTGGTACGCCCCATTTGCATGCCGCGCCTGCGGGGCGCTACAGTGTTCTGCATTGCGGCATTAACGTACCCACGCACCAAAACAGTAGTGGTAGCAAACAAGTCGACCTGCATGCAGATGCAAGCTCGCTCGCTAACCATTGAGCGGCCATGGGATCATGGGTCATGGCCAAAGCTATAGGTTGTGGCGCGGGGAGCATACAGTACATGCATGCAGATACGTACTGAGATACTGAGGCACCGCTCGATCGATCGCCTAGTCATCGTTGAATTCACCCACGACTCGTCTGCCGCCGCTTCTCCACCCACACCGGCGACAACACCGGCGTCGGCCCGAGCCGGACCACCTCCTCCTCGGCCTCCATCTCGTCTCTCACGGCCTCCCCGTCAACCTTCCCTGCCACTATTTCCTCCACCTCGTGCTCACCGTCGTCGTCGTTGTCGTCGTCGTCTTCCTCCTCCTCCTCCTTCCCAAGTACCCTTATCCTCCACACCTTCACGCTCTTGTCCAGCCCGGCGCTGTACACCACCATACTGCCCTCCACCTCCCCGGCCTCGCCACCGCCCACCGCCAGGCAGCGCACCGGCCCGCGGTGCCCCTCGATCACGGCCAAGCACGTGTGCGACGTGCCGCCCTTGCCCTCCCGCCTCCACACGCGCATGGTCGCGTCCTCCGACCCGCTCACCACCACCCGTCCGCCGCAGCCGGAGGCCAGGCAGAACACCGCCAGACGGTGGCCCTTCAGGAACCCGACGTGCACCGGCCGCCCCGCCGTGGCCTCCTTCTCCCACACGTTGACGTAGCCGTCGGAGGAGCCAGCGTAGAGGAAGCACCGGCGGGTGGTGCCGGTCGCGGCGTGGCAGAGGGTCAGCGCGTTGACCGGGGACAGCTCGGAGCGGAGCACGATGATCAGGGCGTGCGTGGTGCCGCCGTACATGCGGCGCCACATCTTGACAGTGCCGTCGGCGGAGCCCGTGAAGATGCAGCCGTCGGCTTCGTTGACAAGCATGGCGTTGATGGGCCCGTCGTGGGCGACGAAGGAGTCGACGCAGCTGCCATCGGAGAGCTTCCAGGCCTTGACTGTCTGATCGTGGGAAGCCGTGTAGAGGAGGCCCGCGACGGCGTGGAGCACGAGGCAGGACACGGTGTCGCGGTGGTGGTGCGGTCGCTTCTTGGCGAAAGGGAGGAGCGAGAGGCCTCCCTTGGCCGGGAGGGTGGCCGCCTTCTTGGCGCGGATGTGGTCGCACACGGCGGCCGCGCACACCGTCCACACCCGGACGTAGTGGTCGCGGCTGTGGGACGTGACGAGTGTCCCGCCGCACGCTGCGAGAGCGGGCACGCGGCCGCGACCCACGTCGAGGTACCCGCGGTTGAAGCACCCGGGCGCCGCCCACGCGCGGACGCGGCCGCTGTCTGACGCCGTGAACAGCACCCCCCTCGCCACCGCGAGCGCGTGCACGTCGCCGTCCAGCCGGTGCAGCGCCGCGAGGCAATGGTAGATCGCCGCGGGCGACGGCGGGAATCGCATCCTGCCGTGCAGCGGCGACTGCACCCACGGCGAGCACCCGCCCCCTCCCCCGCCGCCTCCCCCCAACATAGTCGGCACCTCCGCGCCAGACACCGACGAGAGGCTCAGCCGCGCCGGCTCCGCGACCTCACGCGCCGGCGACCGCCCGCCTCCACGCGCATGGTGGTGCACGGGCGTGTGCGCCGGCCGCGCCTTCCGGTCCTCCTCGAAAAAGCTAAAGCTCTTGCGCCGCCCAAACTCCATGGCCGCTCTCCCACAAGCAAGCCGCTCCAGCCTCCAGCTCACTCTACCAGCTACGATACGATCGAATTGAAGTTCTACCAGCCTAGCATCGATCGCACGCTGCCGCGCGGCAGTAGCTGCTGCTGCTGCTACCGCGCCGCTTTATTAGAAGCAGACGTATAAACCGATGCGAATGACGACGGAGCCATGGATGGATGGACCATACCACGGCGCGGCACCATAACTCGAGCGCGCGCCGAAGTTATGGGGCTGAGTAAATGGCGGCTGCGTACGTACGTCAGTACGTGGGCAAGGGAGTACGTACGTGGGTCGTAAAAAGATTCGGGGCGGAGAGGAAGATTACGTCATTACGTGCACGTGGTCGAGACGTCGCGTACTTGCGCCGGAGATTAATGCATGGCTTACATTATCGCCATGGACTCGGAACAGCCGAACCAGGCAGTTCCACGATCAGACGGCTACCGTGACCTTCCTAACGATCTAACGGCTATGGAGGCGTGAGGTAAGACCCCATCCTGTGTAAATTCTCGCCTAGCGATGGATTTGGGTGGAGGCCAGGAGGATCTTGCGAGATCACCCACAGCTGCTGCCTGCTGCCGAACTCTGGGCTCAAGTGTACCTTCTGCGCGTACGGACGGCGCCATTGATGTGATGTGCATCCGGCTCGCAAGATCGGGTATGTTTTTATTTACTGCGGCCTGCAGCCGCACCTGCATGATGCAGCAGTAGCCTACATGGAAAGGACGGCTTCTGTGCAACTGGGCTCGGCCCCTCCTTTTGTGTTTTCGCTCCGAAATTTAAAATAAACAAATATTCAGCTTGTGGGGACGAATTCTCTAAATAATTTTTAAACTTAAAATCATATAAACCATCTTAAAAAACACAAATAAAACTCATCAGTCGCAATCAAAATATATCAGCCACAGTTTAAAAAACAGCGTCTTAAGACCTGTTCAAAAGTACCATGCTTTTGGTTGTGGTAAACTTTTGATTGATTGTAAGAGAGATTGGGAGAGAAGGGATATTTGCGTTAAGAATCCACTCTGTTCAAAACGGCTCCTACAATAACTCATAACTTCTACAAATAACTTATAGAAATCAACTTAAAAAACCACTCATTTCAACTTCCAACTTCTAAAAACCAAAAGCTAGAAGCTGTTTGGAATAGTGGCTTAAGCGTTCCAATTCCATGGCAGGATAGTAAATCAGCTCAGATCTGCGTAACACTGTAGCACATGGGACTGTAGTTCTACAAGTACTGTAGCCGTGAATCTGGACCGTTGGCTCTGAAAATAGACGGTCCAGATCGAGTGTGGTTGCAATAGCAACTGCACCTGATCTTTGTCGATATTGGTTGGCTACTGGCCATCTCGATGGGTTGATGGATTAATAATTAATTGCCTGGCTAGTCCAAGGGAAATAGTGGGACATTATTTTTAATTTTCTCGTGCGTAGTTGCATACTGTTCGTGTGATAGACTAGTACCAATTTTACCGCCGGCCACTGTTCACTCGATCTACGTACAGGCAGATACCCCTTTTGCGGAGTTAAAGCCAGATTTAGCACGTTAGTACACTGTATTTATAAAACTAGCTATATATTTATCGTATTTACAAAAATAGCACTTCTGCCGTCTAGTAGGCAAGTGGCAGCGCCGACGAGACGACACATGGTGAGGCCGGCGGCGGTGGGCGCCTGCCACCCCGCCAGCAGACGGTAGGCAACCTACCACCCGGTGTGGGGACGGGAGGCTTGCCTGCCGTCTAGTGAGGAGGCGGCAATTACCTGCCCTATTATTTTGTGTTTAGTATTTGTTTGAATTTTAAAATATATCCAATGAGCTCAAATAATTATAAAAATTTATGTACAGCCTCTTGACATGATGTACCTCGCAGTATAATTTTTGAGTAATTTTATCCATTGTGAATGTTGCTCAAAAATTCATAATTATTTTGATATTTTATGAGTTTTTATATATAGCAAACGAGCTCCAATAATTATGAAATTTTATGTGAAGTCTTCTGACATAGTCATAGTTATTGTGTAATTTTTTAAGAATTTTATATGATACACATTTGCCACATTTATTCGAATTAATTTAACCATGAATTTACGAATATTTCATAATTTTTTATAATTTTATACATTACAAATAATTGTACAAGCAAAAGTAATTATAGCATCACAAAAATACAGCAGAAGACAAGGTCACGTATAGGGAGGCAGATGTGGTAAGAAGTTAGCATTGACTCAGATGGATGAGCCATATCACATTCAATGTGATGCATTTTTTGTACTACTATAATTACTTTTACTTGTACAAGTATTCGTAATGTATAAAATTATAAAAAATCATGAAATATTTGTAAATTTATGATTAAATTAATCTGAATAAACGTGATAAATTTGAACCATATAAAATTTCCAAAAAATACATAATAACTATGACTATGTCGAAAGACTTCACATAAAATTTCATAATTATTGGAGCTCGTTTGTTATATGTAAAAACTCATAAAATTATCAAAATATTATGAATTTTTGAGCAACATTCGCAATGGATAAAATTACTCAAAAATTACGCTGCGAGGTACATTATGTCCGGAGGCTGTACATAAAGTTTCGTAATATGTTTAGTTCATTTGATATATTTAAAAATTCAAACAAATATTAAACACAAAAATTAGGGTAAGTAATTAAACCAGCTAATTAGTCGGCTTAATCACTTGCCACCCCCTCACCAGACGGCAAGCAAGCCTGCCGTCCCTCCACCGGGTGGCAAGCTGCTTGCCGTCTACTGGCTTGGCGGCAGGCGCTACCATCGGCGGCCTCGCTACGTGTCACCTCGCTGGCGTTGTCGCCCGTCTACCGAACGGTAGAAGTGCTATTTTTGTAAATACGGTGTGCATACGGCTAGTTTTGTAAATACAGTGCATAATAATACCAAATCTGGCTTGAGTGCAGAACGTTCAACAAATATATGTATTTATAGTTTTATACACAAATACGAAAAATTTTAGACGAATTAAATTTTTCGTTATATAAACCATCATCATTATGCATCAATGAATTACTCCATACAGTTCTGCTGCACCGGCCTGCATGCTACCCGGCTGCCCGTGCGTTCGTAGACAGGTATGGATAGATCTCGATCGGCATGCATGCTAAATTGGAAAATGGATATACATGTAATTAATCTACGAATTGAATGAATGCTCTGCTCCAGCTATCTTCGTCCATATTCTGTACTCACGACGTGCCGACAAGCGCGCGGTTTCTAGCCGTGCACCGCGCGCTTCTGCTTCGCGTAATTGTGAGTTGCACTGACCAGCAAACCAGGCATCCAGCATCACATCATATGTTGAAATGCCGATCGAGTTGCTTAACTGAACGTTTCCGTTTCAGTTTGGGAGTGGAAACTTGGGGTCGTTAGCAAGGGATCCAACATCTCATTTCAGCTTCGAAATGGAAACGTCGGATCCCCGTAGGGTTGTCACCACAAAAAATCGAGATAAGTGAGTGGATAGAATTCCGTTCAGGGGTGCTCAAAATGGCTTTTTTTGAGTGGTTTATAGCTGAAATTGCACTGTACATGGTGATGACTTATTAGTCGTAATTAAATTTAAAAAAATTAAAAATAGAGAAAAAAACATGTTAGCTCAGCACGAACAGTACAAACGAATACTGGAAAAAAGAACATATAAAAAAGCTCAAAAAGTAAAAAAAAAACCAGAAAATAACGAAATTATTGAATAGTGCTAAAAGAAGATCAGATAGCTAATGTGAGAGTTCCTATTGTACTATTTTATGGTCCATTTGTACTCGGTTTTTACGCCTTCTTGTATATATATGTGCAACACTTTACAAGTTTCATACTCCCTCCATTCTTTTTTATGATTTCCTAGAATCCATGCCATCAAATTTTTTTAAGTTTGATCATTAATAGACTCAAACTATCTAAGTTAGCTATACAAAAGTTATATCAATAGATTTATCATTAAAAATATTTTTATAATATTATAATTTTAATAATATATCTTAGTATAAAGTTATAAAAATAGCAGTTAAAATCGCATCTTAGAGATCGTAAAAGTCAAAAATGTCAAGTAAACAAAAACAAAAGAAGTATATACAGTGACAGGGAAGTAAGCTAGTCCCAAAAAAATAGTAAGGAAATTAATCTGTGACGACTATTACCACTTCTATAGATGCTCAAAGGTCACTCCAATGATTCTACATCAGCAATTTTCAAGCTTTAATAGTCTGCATGTAAACTAAAATCTGATGTGAAAGATTATTTAAGGAGGAGAGAGATAAGAGCAATGTTCATACAAGACATCACCTGTTTTAGAGGACTAAGGCATGTAGACATTGATGGACACCCTGTTGGGGTGAACGGGTGTTGATATGACACATTTTCATGGATCGCATGGATCATCTGTGCCGACGAGATTTTAAAGGAGGCAAGCAAAGGAGGGGGAGGAGCGGAGGAAGGGGACATTGACCTCACTTCTCATCGTTGAGCAGCACGCTACATTCCTTGCCGAAGCGACACTGCGCGCGAGCCACCTACCCTCTAAGCTCTGTCCCGCACCATGGATAGTGGCGACAGGCGAGCAGATGGGCAGTGATGCCGAGGATAGTAGAGGCACAGTCTGCGAAGGCCACCGGAGGAGAGAGGGACATCAAATCCGACCATCGAAGGGGAGGAGGCCGCTGGAGGGGAGAGGAACGTCGGATACAATCATCGGAGGAGAGGAGGATGCCGGAGGGGCGGGAGCTGCTAGAGGGGAGGGGGCATGAGATCCGGCCACCGGAGGGGAGGGGGACGTGGGATCCAATCGCCGGAGGAGAGGAGGACGCCGAAGGGGCATCGGCCGCTAGAGGGGAGAGGCGCCAGATTCAGCCACCGGAGGGGAGAGGAATGCTGATTCCAGCACCGCCATGGCTAAGGGAGGAGGCGGGTGACCGAGGGAGGGTTGACGGAGGGAGGAGGCGGGTGGCCGCCAGAGAGGAGGGGAACGGAGGGAGGAGGCGTGTGGGAGGAGGAGACCAAGAGATATGGACAACGGATGGATGGACCGAGAAGCGGATTTATTATTTGGATCTACATGACATGAATGTTATATAGACATTGTTATGTAATGTTACCGCTAGAAATGTCCTAATTATGCACATGACTGCTCCAACGGGCCCATCTGAGGCAAGATATGTGGCGCTTTTCGTGGATCACGCAGAGGTAATAAGTGTTTCGTAGTTAGGCCCCGTTTGGCACAGCTCCACCACCAGCTCCTTGGAGCTGTTTGGAGCTGTTTTGTGCCAAACGGGGTAAAACAAAATAGCTCCACCCAAGGAGTTCCTTAAAATCTGCTGAGACAAAAGTAGCTCCATCCAAGGAGCTGAAGAAAGTAGCTTCACCCGGCTCCACTTGTGAAGTAAAAAAAAAACAGCTCCACTTGTGAAGTGGAGCTGTGCCAAACGGGGCCTTAGTCTGCGTTAATAGCCGTGCATGCATGGTAATAGGTGCTACAGTTGTAGTAAGTACCAGGACCAGCCTATCATACTACACTTACAATGCTACAGTAGCAATAAAAGGAAACGGGGGCTTTAGCTTAACGGGGAAGTGCTTCTGTCCTCCTGTAAAAGGGCCGGGAGCTACCTTAATTTGCTTACCATATGCCTCTACATAGCTGATCTACAAGACTATACACTGTATTTCGATTTTTTTGAGTTGTTCTCTTGTGTGAAGATTGTAGTATCACTAATATAATTTTTGTTTTTTTAATCAGAATCAATGTTGTTTTGTTTATTTTATCCCTGTCTATCAGGGAAATTGATATAGTCCTCTATATAATACTCTTCTTTCCATGTAAAGAAGCAAAAAATTTCTCAAGGATGCAATGTGTGTGGTAGAGACAAGGTACATAAGCTCTTGGGTTTAGATTTTCATTTCCAACAATCAGTAGTGAAGTCAGGAATAAAATTAAGAGTGAGCTGAATTATTTATAGGTCTAAACTAAGTTGACATAAAATTAGTCTTTTACTTTTATAGAATTTTAAATCTATATAGAGATTATATATTGGATAGAGAAACAATAAAGAAATAAAAGTAGGTACCTCGATAATAGAAAATAGGTACATCTCTTTATTTTTTACTATGTACAAAGTTGCCATCAGAGGAGATGAGATTCAAACCTTACTAAGCTTCCCCGGTGGCTACTCCCCTGCCAACAATTTAGTTCGTGCTATATATATGACCGCCGGGAAATTAAAAATTTTCTAGCTCTGTACCTGATGATGCATGACGCATATACACGAGAACTTAAAAGAAATTAAACTACATGCCAAATTAATAACCTCAAGTCTCAACCACATGATTTCTCTCCGAAAAGAGGAAATACACATGATTTCGAAAATGCTAAGTAGATATCCATGTGGCTGCTCTGGTTCAGGACCAATATATCAATTCATCCATGTTTTTAACCTCTCCACATGTCTAACTAGCCCAAGATAAGCGTGCATGGTTCGGAACACACCCGGGCAGTAATTTCGACTATCGATATGTCGCTGTCGTTTTTTTTTATTGTATTTAGCCGCGGGGCGGGCTTTGGGACCATCCGTGCGCCTAATGCCATTTAATTTACTCCTTCTCAAATGCATAGTATACTAATAGTATTTCTCTGTCCTCAAATAGTATATTAATAGTATTTCTCTGTCCTCAAATTCTGTGATCGTTTTGGCTTCAGCTTTTAGCTTCCGGCTTATTTTTCACTATTCATAAATTTCGTCTTTTTCTGAACTTTTGGCTTTTTGTTGAGCTTTTTTGCCGGTTCTTTTTTCCCGTATTTGTTTGTATTATACGTAATGGGTTAACATATTTTTTAATTTTTTAAAATTTAATTATGCTAAATAAGCCTCTGTCAGCTACAGTATTTTTTCAACCAGTTATAGTACTTTTCAGCCATAAGCCACCAAAAAAAGCCCAAAAGTATTTCTCTATCCTCAAATAGTATACTAATAGTATTTCTCTGTCCTCAAATATAGTTTATAATGGATTCCGTATGATTAAACTTTTTCGATTTTAACTATTAATATATGTTAAAGTATATAGATTGACTATATAAAAATAATATCATTAAATTTATCTTGCAAAATTCTTTTACAATATATATTTTATTATTATTTTTGCTAGTATATTATGATAATAAATCATAGTTAAAGTTTTGTATTGGAGAGCGTAAAAAATAAAAAACAACACACATTTATAGATGGAGGGAGTATTGATGACTTTAATTATATATGTTCTACAGTTTTCCTAATCATACCGAATTTAAAATTGAAAAGACTATGAATTCAAATTACTAAGGTTTTTGTTAGGAGGAGATCGTTCGCATTGAAACTTGCTACCTGAGGTACTGCATTGAAACGCACAAATCAAAAGCTCCAAACACAGAAACGTAGGGTTTTTCTCCCTGTTGATAAGACATGCCATCTTGCACTCTTTATAGGTGAATTCGAGGGCTTCCAACCGCATTTGATCAATTTCAAGTCTCAAGTCCATTCGGCAGACAACAATTAAATCTTACGTATATTCATGTTCGTGACATACTGAGATTTTGCTGTGCCTGAATTAGCTTTTTTTCGTTAGGTTCTTTACCTAAAGGTTGTGAAAATACAGATAAACGCAAGAGATCGCAAGTAGGCTAGTGTAGCCGGAAATAGATTTGGAGTTGAGACTTAGTATAGGTGGAAGAAGGGTAGTATATATATGTGGGTGTGTCATGCCCCGTATATATGTTGGAGAGTTCGCTTGCACACACACAGGTACACGTAAAACATTTGACGATTAAGCATGCATGTATATATGCACGGCGTTGACATGTGTTTCTGTAATTCTTTTCTAGTTGGTGCGTTTAGTACGTACCATGCACAGCGGGAGTGAAAGAACCCTAAATCTAATACCCTAGTTAAGTAAGTAATTAGCGGGTAAATAAATTAAGTATTGCATTCCATCAAACATTATTACAAATAAGATTACAAATGGAATTACATCGTTGGGCATTGCATTCATAATAGTAGATTACATTATTCTCATTTCAAGCCTATTTTACAAAATTGGGGATAAAACTCCGGCGTCGAGGTCTTCGGCGTAGGAGCACATGTGCATTTCCTCGTTCTTCGCCTGCAATTAGAATTGCCGTTAGTATCAAACCCCCAACCTATTTTCTTGCGTAATTAGAGAATTAAATAATTAACAATCCAAGGGAGAATAAGTAAATTAAGTAAAGTTGCCGTCAGTGCCCCTGGGCTGCTAGGGCCAATTCGAGAGCGTCTTAGAGACTCCCCAGACCGTCCCGGGCCGGTCGGCACCTTTCGTCTCGGTGGGCGTCATCATTCGGCAAACTTTAGAAATAAAAGCCCACGACCCTTACCTTAGCCCAAAGCCCATTGTATTTCAGCCCATCTCATTTCAGCTCACAAAAGCCCACGAATGCAATCATTGCATTTCAGCCCACAAGTTCAAGCCCACAGTAAATTCCAGCCCACAAGTTCAAGCCACATCACATTTCCAACCAGCCCACCTTAAAGCAATAGTGCCCAGCACATTCTTCAGACCGAAGGTTCTTCGGCACATGAGAGCAAGACTCAGGGAGGGATAAGATATATCGAAGGCAGCCAGCTGCAGCCAGCAAAAGCCAGCGCAAGCAGAAAGCGACCAAGAAACATCTCCCCTGCGCTCCCAGAACCAGCCCCATACATTGCACTTCCCCAGCTCACCCGAGGATAAGCACAACCCCACAGCAAACTGTCCACAGCCGAGAGCACCCTAGAGCTCTTTCCTCAGTCCCAACCAACGATATAGCACCTTCGGCCAGAGGCCAGAAGGTGGGATTAGAGCCACGGTCGTGAGGAGCAGAAGGAGCCGAAGAAGAGAAGGCAGCGGCAAAGAGGACAAGCCGGGACCAGCAAGGACAAGGGAGCAAGAAGCAAGTCAACGGGACCACTACAAGGCAAGGACTTCCACATCGGCAAAAAGAGGCCAGCCGCATCTTCGTCCCCGACAACGACAACATGCAAGCCACCGTGGTCCCCATTGACCCAACTTTCCCTATCTGGCCCGACCAATCGCACAAGTAGGTCCCCATTTCCCCATCTCATTTCTTCTTCCTCTCTGGGATTACAGCCGCATTAATCAAATAGGAAAGAACCCCCAGCCATCATATTCCTCAAACACCCGGCAGCCAATCCTAGAGCCAAGTACGCTCTAGAGTGAGGACATCCAAGGATAGCATCTTCCTCAACCTCTAGTACCGCGACCCGAAACCCTAGGCTCGGCCACCGATCTCAATAGCATAGCATAGATAGCAAAAGATAAAGCAAATAAATCAAGTAATGAAAAATAGCACTAGGAATTAAATTGCTTGAAGGTTGAGTAGAGTGGGAGAGTTAGCACCGGGAGCATTTTTGGGTTTAGAGGCCGTCGGTCAACCCCTGGGCAAAAGCCGATGCGGCCTGGCGCCATGGAGCCCAAGCCACCGCAAGGCCCGCTTCCAAACCCGGCGAGTCCCGGCTCCGATCTAGCCACGGGAGCACCGAGTAGACGCAGATCCACCATGGGAGGGTCGATCTGGATCGGATCCACTCAGATCCGAGCCGAGGGAGAAGGAGCGTCATGGCCGGGTAGAAGAAGAGGAGAGCCGAGCAAGTAGAGGAGGCGGCGCGGAGCCGTGGTGTGGCAGCGTGGAGGAGAGGAGGAGGTAGGGTGAAGCCGAGAGGCGCCGCGATGAGGCGCCGTGGAGAAGAGGCGCAGTGAGAGGCGGCGGGGGATTTAAGGGGGAGGAGAAGGGGCAGAGAGGAGGCGAGGCGGCGGCGAGTGAAAAAGAGAGAGGGAGGCGTCGGTGTAAAAGAAAAAGAAGAGGGGAGCCCCTGCTATCTGCCGTCTGGGCCGAACCGCATGCATGGGTGAGGCCGGTGGTTTGACTAGGTTTTGTGCATGCTTAAATCCCAAAACCGAGTAGAGCTAGCAGGGCCAAATTTTGGAGGAAATAATTATGTTCTTTTTGTGAATTTTCTTGTTGTAGTTCGTTAGAAAATAAACCTTGTTATTAGCTCTGGAATCATAATTAGGGAATTACCTAGCTAGAGAAAATTAGAGAGCGAGAGAGAGTGGGGAACTGCTTCTCTATTTAATCCCTTTCAGAAATTAGTAGCTGTAAATATTTATTTTTAAGTTTAGCAATAAATTCTGCAGAAGTCGATCGAGAGCAAATCTCAGGAGCAGAATCGATTGTCGTCAGTTCTGATTTACCCCACGTCTCAGGCAAGCTCATTCTTCGATCATGCACGTAGTTATGTTAAAAATATGTGTATTTCCAACAAGAGTAAGAACTCTATTTAAATGCATGAAAACCATTGTTTTAAAAAGAAATCCGAGAGTGAAGATGTTATGATGTTATGATGAGAAAAGAAAGGAGGAGAAAAGAAAAGAGGAGAAAAAGAAAGAGAGAAAGGAAAAAAAGGGATGATCAGTTGTGGTACTGCTGAGATGAGCAACAGGTCCACAAGAAGAGATGTATACGGTGGGTAAAGAGGTTCAGGGAAAGGATGCAGAGAGGCTAGGCGGACCTCTTTACATAGGGTTATAATATAAGGACTTACCTCATTTTCATTTGGTTAAGGAACCGTAATTATCGTGCCAACCAATTTCCCGTTTTGGACGGGCAGAAATTAGTATCCCGTTACGTTAACCAGTCCACCACAAAGGGTAAGTATTTATGTGTGAGTAAGAGATGGATGAAGCTCAGGACCAGTAACGCAAGTCTGGAAGTGAGTAAGTCCCAGACGCTATATGCGTTAGGTGGAGTGTTGGGCCGGGAGCCGGTCCAACCAAACACTATTAGAAGTCGGTGGAGCCCAAGTGAGCGACTTGGTACACCGATGGAAAATAGATGGGCTGGTGGATGGAATAACGTAATCAGAGAAAGGTTATGTACTCTGAACTGGATTCCATACCTAAGGCAGTGTGGAAGAACCGAGTTAAGAAGGTTCAGAGCAGCTTTGGGTACAGTGGTACAGGCCTGCGCAGTGCTGTTAAATCATGAATTCATGCCAGTTCACTGGAATGTGGACTACGGTGATCACTCGGGATCGTACCTTACTGGGTGAAAAATAGAAATCATTTGAGAATTTAAAAATGCAAGAATGGATATTTTGTAAGATTAATTTCAGAATTTAGAAGCTAAAATTTGGACTAAGGACATGAGACATATCATTGCATTCTTTGCTATTATGCTTGCTGAGTACTGTGGTACTCACCCTTGCTATTAACCTCCTTTGTTAGACCCCAATTCGCTCGAGGAGTCTTACGAGCAGGATGAAGGGGAAACAGGTTACGCCGAGTCGACCGGAGAAGAGGAGGGAGATTACGAGGAGTCTTACAAAGGAACTAAGGCCGTTCATTTTAGTTTGAACTTCTGAGTTTTAGTTCATTTTCACTATTTCTAAATTTTATCTTTTTCTAGTTTTTTAGCTTTTCTGAGCTTTTTTTACCGGTTCTTTTTTCTTGTATTTGTTTGCGTTGTCTGTGATGGACTAACCATTTTTTCTATCTTTACTTTTTTAAAAAAATTTAGTTACGCCAAATAATTTACCATCAGCTACAGTATAATTTTAGACAGCTATAATATAATTTTAGCCACAATTCAGTATATTTTAATTCAACAGAGTGACACCTAAATGGTAGGAAAGAGATAAATCTTCAGGAACAAACCCAATCCTGCATACATGCGCTGGCAGGGCCCTGGCACCGCCATCAATAGAGCAAACCTGCAGGACCTAGTACGCACTAATTGCTTTATGCGTGGTGTAGCTAACCACCCTTTTTTTAGAAAACTCTCCTGATTTATAATAATAATAATAACATGATGTTAAAGTATACGAGTATTCAACTTTTACGTTGAAGACCTGCAATGAATAACTTGTTATCATCAAGTTTTAGAGTTGATGAACATACTAAACTTTTTTATCTTCCTTGCTAAAGACTCTGGATCTTACAACGACAACATGATTGCCATGATCACGAAAGCGGAAAATAGATTATCAAGGATCTCCATAAATGTGTAGGACCTACGTCTTGGTAGCGGTGTTGTTTATCAAAAGCAAGATAGAGGAGGTTTATTGATAACCAACTCAACCTAGTGTTGATCTTCTGTATAGACGTCACCGTCATCATCTAGTTGAGTCGATAGAACTAAAACCACCATGGGTAAAAGAAAATCGGCAAAGAACTTACCAGGAGAAACCAGAATAACTTGATCCAGGAAAAACATAAAAAAATTTAAAATTACTTCTAGAAAATAATAGGTCCCCATCCACTCTACACCAGCGAGATAGCTGCCAAGAGGGGAGAGAGGCCGACGGTGAAGGCCGTGGTGAAGCTGCTGGTGGCGACTAGGGTTCTGTCTACCAGATAGAAATAGTGGAGAATTAGTTAACCAATCTATTAAGCGTCCTGCACATGCATAAGGCTGTCCTCAACAGGATCACTAATCACGACTTAAAAACATCCAAGCCCAATACAGTTCCAAGCCCATGTACTGATAACAACTTAATCTTTTCAGATTTTCATCTAAAAAGTCGTATTTTATGTTAATTTAATTTGGAGATGGAATTACCAATTAAACAGGAGGTCAAAGTTCAGGCTACTCACGAAAAAAAGGAAAATACACCTGTCACAGCTCAAAGTTTTTATTTCAATATTAAAATATTATTTTCTTGAATTTTTGAATTTTAAATAATTTCCGTGGGACTCAGCAAATTCGATTTCCGAACCCTATATATATATATATACCATGTTAGTCCCATAATCAGTAGTTAGTACACACATTCACAACGTTAAATCACATCTATACACAGATAAAATCAAATAAAATAGCACATAGTACTAACGGTTAACATAGGCCTACTTGGCCAAAGTTTACACAGGTGGCCAACCGATTAAATTGAACACTTTAAAGAGTTTTACAATGGAAGATAAATAGCAAGGTAACAAAAGGGGCCCTTGGTGTTCAACAAGCAACGGTAAGTACAAAATGTACTCTGTAAGACTTTAAGAAAAGTTATTATACATGCAAGCTTGTTAAGGGAATGGCTATCCTACTAGGTTTGTTTTGCATAAATTGATCTTTTATTTGCAATAGACATAATAATTTGAAAAGAACAATTTGTAGAAACAGATAATTTGAGAGAAAATAAATTGATAATATGCAACAAGCAATTAGTACTTGGAAGCATATGGCAGCCTATCGCCATAAAGTTCATCTTTTGACGGTCCATTGTCAAAGCATTTTCTAACATGGTTCTCCACCTTTGAAAAATTGTTGTCAAAATGTCTTTTTAACTAGAAAAATCTAACCAAAGTGGGGCATTACAAGGCAAATGTCTGTGATTGGAGACATGGCTATTCGAATGTTGTACACTTAATCGACAAGATATAATTAGCCCACCATGACTTGCCATACAACTGTATGTGATTTGAGCAACTATAACGAGGCATTTACAATGCACTATCCCAAGTCGATTACATTCGTTAAGGTTTCACCACTGAAGGGCTAACCACCTAGTCAGAAGCCCCTTTTTGCACTGTGTGGGTCTCCAGTAGCTCCAACCGAACCCACATTTCACTGAATGGTTAAACCAAAGCTAAGATGATACAAATTAGTTGGCCAAATCCATCCCATCGATCCTTAATCACCTGGGCAAGACTTCCACAAACCGAGATCTCATGCTAACAGCACCGGTCTTCACTAACTACTTGCTCAAGTCTAAACCATTTTTTTCACATTTTTAACCAAAATAAAAGAGGTGACCCCTCTGCCCAAAATGTTTTAAAACATTTCTTGAAATGACCAAAATTGAGTTTTTTTTTACTGAATTTCAACATTTGTACCGATTTTGGGCTAAGCATATGATCAAAGAATCATCCTAAACTTCCCAAAATATATTTATAACCATAGTGTATATTATTCCTAGGGTGAAAATAGTAAGTATATCAAGTTTTCAAGATAGGGTCGATGCAACAATTGGTGATAACTACTTGCTAAACGATGACCTAACCATTTTATTAAATTAAAGCATGCATAATAGTTTGAGCAAACAAAGCACATAACATTGAAATATGGGAATGATATGATCAAATAAGTGTGTTTGCCTTTCTTATTGGATGCTTGGTCTTGCTTGGGATCAAAATCATACACTTCTGCACTACTAAAAAAGAGGCTATACTGGACGACTGCATCACAGATGATTTCTATGAACCGTCTGTACTACAACTATCACAGACGATTTATATTAACAACCATATGTGATATTTTCATAGATGGTTATTTATATGAACCATTGTGATAAGGCAAGACATCATAGACGGTTTTTATTAATAACTGTCTGTGAAAATATCACAAATGGTTGTTAGTATAAACTGTCTATGATAATGCAAGATATCATATATGGTTTGTATTAATAACCATTTGTGATAATTTATAGACGTTTATTTATAAGAACCTTCTGTGATATGTACATTATCAAATACGGTTCGTATAACAAACCGTCTCTGATAATGCCACAACATCGATCCGTGGTATCTTCCCCAGGATTCTGATCTCACCCGTCTATTCTTTCTATATTGAGCGGTTTTTATTTCAAGCCGTCTATGATGTTACAGTATCACAGACGATTCTAGTTACAAACAGTCTGTGTTGTATTTATCATAGACGGCTCACAAACCGTCTGTGATAACCTCCAATTATCACTGATCCATAAATTTAGATGGTTCAAAAAACCGTCTGTGATGACAGTTCTGAATTGTCTGTGATGACCCTTTTTGTAGTAGTGTTGGCACTTCGGTGTCTAAATGTGAAAATCCACAAAATATAAATAAATTATAAATAAATTAAAATAGACTCCAAAGTTCATGATTATTATTTATAAGTAAATCTCAATATTTAAAGAAAAATTAAAGACAAAAATTCCTCAATCAAAGTTTGTATGGGGGAGAACGGTCCTTTTGAAGCTTCGTCGGGAGAGAAAACCCAAGAAAAAGCGAGACCAAGATCCAGATGAAGATTGGATTTATTTGGACCTTTTTGAGTTATTTGCATTTATTTGGATTCAGTTGTTTAACGCATAATTATAATTGAATCCTGAAGCATCCATGGGTAAAGCGAGACCAAGATCTATATGAATATAAAGACTAGAAGCTCATGACCATCGAATGAGAAAGCTTTGAGTGAGCTCAAGACCACAGTAAACCACGTAAGGCGAGTTAATACATTGATCATGTTGAACCTACATTTTTTGTAAATTATTTTCATCTTAAATTATCAAATTGCATGCTATTATTTCATGTGCAAATATATGTTGTTTTAAGATTCTAGTTATATGCCCATTATTTAACTTGTTAGTATTACACCTCTTTTTGAAACATGTGAATATCTGAACCTTGTCACCCTAGCAAAATTATAATGGTAGAACTTTTGAAAAATAAGTCTATAATTACATACCATGGTGATTTTGGGAAACTGATTTTGGGAAGTCATGGTGAAAATGGCTGGTATATTTTGACATGGATATTTCATGCTCCCAAAAACCCTAACTTGCTTAAATATTTGAGTGGATGGTTCGGGGGTGTGGTGCAATGGTGCACGAGAGTGTGGTTAGTGGTAGAACCATCTAGAGCTGTAAAAAACGCTTGAGGCTCACGAGCTGCTCGAGCTTGGCTCGTTGTAGGATCGATTCGAGCTCGGTTCGAGCCGTTAACGAGCCGAATTCGAGCTTCGGCATAAGTTCGCGAGCTTGAACGAGCCGAGCTCGAATAGTTCGAGTAGGCTCGCTTCAGCTGGTCACAGACCTCTTAAGTCAGTCGGTCTGGTCATCCGCTCGAAATCTCGAAAAGTTGAGGCGCTGTAACATCCCAAAAATTGGGATTAGAAAATGAGGGGATTTTGAATTACTTTTGCAATGTATTCCATTTGGATTTGGATTTTTCGATGCTTTTCTGAATTTGGTTAAGGTTCCAGAAATTAAAGAATTTATAAAAGAGAAAGACAAACAATTGTAAACAAGAATCTGAAAAGATGATCCATAAAAGTAAATAAAGAAATTGGATTTAGGGCATAGAATATTATTTTTGGAAAAACAATGGCATGGAAAATAAGGGAAGTAAGTACAATAAATACCAACTTTAGTTGGAAATATTTTTATTAAGTCCAGAATATTACCAGGAACCTCTGAGAATTTTCCTAGAATTTTTGGAAGCATTTTCATATTTTTCCGGACTTATTGGGATTTTCTGGTAATTTCTAAAAGCAAAACTTAAAATCCAAAAAGAAATCAGAAAATCCACCGCCCTCCGTCCGACACCTGGACGGGTGGGATTGAGCCACGTCGCCAGGCGGATCCCGCCTTCCCCTTACCCCCGCTCGCCGCGTGGACAGCCGCGATTTCCCCCTTCCGCGCGCCTCGGCCCATCCGGCCCGTCCGCCTCTGGCATCTCCCTCAGCCGCCCGATCGCCTCGGCCGTTATCCTCCGTTCCCCTCACTTAAACCGCACCGGCCGCCCGATCGACCCTCTCCGCCACGCGGCTTCATCCGCGCCATCGCGCTGCCCTCACCCCTTTCCCGCTGACCGATGGGCCCGCCCTGTCAGCTTCTTCCTCCCCGCTCCTTTTCTCCCCCGCGCGGACGCGCTGGCACCACGGGTAGAGCTCTTGCTCCCCGTGGCGCGCATGCACGGCCTCGCCCCTGCCGCGCCGTCACGTCGCCTAGGTGGAAAGTCTGCGCCCCCCCCCCCCGTCGCCCTTGACTTGGCGCCACCGCGCGCAGCTTTCCCCCGCTCCGTCACATCGCCCCGCTCGGTCCGCTGCCGCTTCCCGCTGGCAAAAGGGGGAGAGGAGGCAGCAGCGCTGAGACAACCACCCTGGGCATAGCTGCGCGTCGTAGCTTCACCGATAGGCAGGCATTAATCGCCGCCTGCATCCCTACCTGCCCCCGCCACCAGCTCCGACGCGACCGCACGGGCGCCGCCCGTTGCCAGCTTCCCTCCGCGCGTGTATAAAAGGCCGTGGACCCCCGTTGAGTTCCACACATCGCCATCTTCGTTCTACAGCAGGTAATCGAGCCCACATCCACTCAAACGCCGGCGAGCCCCATCGTCCCCAACTCCGGCCGCCCGCGCAATCTCTCGACCCGAGCCACCAAAAACTCCATTCCTTTCGCCCACACCATCTACGAAGCACCGCGAAGTCGTCCCCGACCTCTCCCGAGCTTCCCGACGCCCGTACATCGCCGTCACCGAGAGCCACTCCGAGTCGCCGCCGCCGCACGCCGCCGACCCACCTCCGGACTTCCTCAGCCCCGGGCGACCGCACCATCGCCTTCCACGCACCTCGAGGATCGCATTTCACCGAACGCCCGCACCTCTCCGGCCGCCTCTCGCCGCCGTCGCCATCGCCTTCTTCCTCCTTTGCTCGGCACCCTCCACAGCCACCTCAAAAGGGTTAATTACCCTTATAGGGTAAGAAAGGCTCGGACGACCGAGCGGTTATCTGCGTTAATCTCTTCTCCCCCCCGTTCCCGCGGCGCGCGTTCGAGCCCCGGCTCCGCGCCCGCGGTCGAGCGAATCTTTTATTTTATTTTCGCTGACTGACAGGTGGACCCCACATGTCAGAGAAACAAAAAATGAAAAATAAAATAAAATGGAAAAATTAAAATGAATAGAGGCTGACAGTGGGCCCCACATGTCAGAATTTAGTAATTTTTGGAATTAACTAAAAACAGAGAACTTTGACTGGCTATAACTTCTTCATTTTAGCTCCAAATTGAATGAAACAAATTTCTAAATTTGTCTAAATTCCATATCTATCTAATGGAACCAGAACCATAATTTTTGGAGTTTATTTGATTTTCTGGTGATATTTTGAGTGATTGGTTGCTTTTCTTTTATTTGGGTATTCGCACGATTATATAGCATACGAGGCTCAGGAGGAGGAATCCGAGGCAGCAACCTTAGTAGCTCAAGATCATCAAGAACCAGATCCCTGTGACCAAGGCGAGTCAATGCTTTGAACATGTTGAACCTACATTTTATGCAAACTACTTTCGTTTAAATTATCAAATTGCATGCTGTTACTTTATGTGCAAAATATGTTGATTTCAAAACTTTAGCTAAATGCCCATTGCTCAACTTGATTAAGTATTACACCTCTCTTTGGAATATTGCATATGTGAGCCTTGTCGCCTAGTGGAAAATCTTATAATGATTAGCATTCGAAAATAAGTCATTAATTATACGCCATGCTTAGCATTGTTTAGGAACCCGGGGCAAGAAATTGCCCCAAGTATCACTTTTAATCATGAGAATTTGATTCGGGCAGTCATGGTGGGAATGACTGGTATATTTAACATGGTTATTTTATGCTCCCAAAACTCTCAATTTGCTTAAATATCTGGGCGGATGGTTTGGGGGCTGGTATGTGGTGCGAAGGAATGCACAAAATTGTGGAGTGTGGTAAAACCGCTCAGATAATACTAAGGACTGAATCTTGTCATGTCAACCCGTGTAAAACAGTACAACCACAAGCTGGCAAAATGTAGGCAGGGTTAACTAATTTGTGTAGCGTCAAGGTGGTTACGTGAAGGTATGACCACGAGCAAAGGAATGGATGCGTAATATTCCTCGCCTTTGCCCGTGATGGCTCACGAGGGACCCTTCCCGGCGTATGTGTAATATTACTACGGAAGGTTGACCTTAGCGGGCGTAACCACAGTGGACTATGCGTTGTAAAGGCCCTGTGATAGTCTATTCAACCACATGGCTAAGGAATCATGTGGGGCAACGAGTAGATCTATCTCTTGTGGGTAAAGTGTGCAAACTCTGCAGAGTTAAAACTATTCGAATAGCCGTGCCCACGGTCAAGGGCAGACATGGGAACTTAACTGGATATAGTTCTGTTTTAAAAACATTGGAAACTGGGAATGGAAACTCGAAGGGCGAAGGACTTCCCTGGTTTGGAATTGTCCTGGGTGTCATCCCAGCGGTATGCTAAGCGGCTATAACGCTGAAAGATGGTATATGGCGCAGATGCCATGTAATGGTGGATGGAATCTGTGTCAATCATAAGATCAACTTACTTTATAAACAAAAGTTTTGAGTTTAAAAATTGCTAGGTCTCAGGGATTTTCTTATAATTGTATTCAAAAGCACTCTCCGCAAAATAAAATGAGCCCAAGCCATCCTTTGATTAGCCATACATGTATAATTATTGCATTCTGTGTGTTGGCTTGCTGAGCACGGGGTCGGAGTGCTCATTCTCGCTCTTGCGATACAATTCAGAAACAGGAGTTCAAGAACATTACGCCTATGAGGAGGCCCCCGCCAACGTCGACGGAAGCAAAGGCGATAATTAAGGCGTAGGCCTCGGTGGTTAGGCATAGACAAGTAGACTCTAGGCGTGGTGTACATTTATGTTATCGGGACCATGGTAGCATATATTGTACACATTACCCTACTGGCCGCTTGCCTGTGGATTTGGGATTGCTTTTGCTATATTTCCGCTGTGCGTATGTGTAATCATGACATTTGGCCTAGTCGGCCCCTTTTGTAAACTATCACCCGACGTGGTGTATTTCAGTTTATGTAATATAATGGATGATTATGCGATGTATGAAATGATTCAGCAATGTACCTGTGTGCACTAACTACTGATCCAGGGATTAGTGCAGTGAAACACAGTAAGATTCGGATTGGAAAATCCGGGTCTGACAGGCGCGCATGCAAATCCGCAATCCCCAAATTCCTTCCGCACCCCACTTCGCAAGACCACCTCCGGCGCCTCCGCGGCTCCGCCCCTACTCTCCTCGACTCCTCCCAGCCGCTGCCCGCCTCCGGCCCTCCTCTCCTCCCACCCGCCGGCCGCCTCCGTCCCTCCTCTCCTCCCTACCGTCGCCGCCTCTGGCCCTCCTCTCCTACCACCCGCCAGCCGCCTCCGCCCAGATATGCAGCTCGCGGCCCCTCCTTGTCCCCCCAGCTCCGGTTGCTCCGCCCCTCCTCTCCTCCTATCCGCCGGCCGCCTTTGCCCAGATCCGCCATTCACAGCCCCTCCTCGCCCCCCGGGCGCTGGCCACCTCCGCCCCTCCTCTCCTCTGAACTGCCAGCCGCCTCGGCCCAGATCCGCCGCTCGCCGCCGACGCCGTGTTCCTCCTCTGCAAGGTCTGCCGCCGACGGCCCCAGATCTGACATCAAGTCGACAGCCCCAGATCTGCCGCCGATGCTGTGTTCCTCCTCTGCAAGGTCCCCGCCGTGCTCTCTTGCTTCTGATTTGTGATTCATTGTGTTGATTTAGTATATAGATTCAACACTATATGTATGTAAATTCAAAACTATATGCAGATAGTTCTCAGTTGCTGATGATACTATATGAACACATTGTAGATGTCTGAAAATCCACAATCAATAGAACAATCTAGTCATGTTGGATGCAAAGTTAATGATTTGGTAAGCTGTTGATGTAGTGTTAATTTGCCTGTGTTCTGAATGCAACCAACTCCTGTCAGCTGTGTTAATTTGCTAATGATACTGCATGTTCTGTTCGGCTGTTGGAGAGTTTGACTACACTTTACGCGTAACGAGCCTCGACGAGCTTTGTCGAGCCGAGCTCGAGCTTCGTTCGAGCCGAGCTCGAGCCTAGCTCAAAGCTTGACCAAAATCTTGGGCTCGTTCGAGCTCGGCTCGAGCTTCTATCGAGCTCGAGCCTGACAGGCCGAGCTCGCTCGAGCTCGGCCCGTTTACAGCCCTAGAACCACCCAGATAACCCTAAGGACCGAATCTTATGATGACCTTTCAGTGTACAACAGTACAACCACAAGCTGACAAATTGTAGGCAGGGCTGACTAATTTACGTTGACCTAGCATGGTTATGTGAAGGTGTGCACACGTGCAAAGAGAAGGATGGTTTCATCCCCGCCTTTGCCCGTGATGGCTCAAGAGGAAAACTTCTCGAGGGATGGTCGTATCCTACAGAAGAAAGACCTTAGTGGGCGTAACCACATTAGTATGACGCATTGTAACAGCCTTGTGATGATCTACTCAACTGCATGACTAAGGAATCGTGTGGAGCAACGAGCGGATTGTCTCTTGTGGGTAAAGTGTACAAACTCTGCAGAGTGAAAACTATTCGAATAACCGTGCCCACGGTCAAGGGCGAACATGGGAACTTAACCAAATATAATTCTATTTCAAAAACTTTATGGGTGGAATTGAAAAAGTGGTGGGCAGAGAAAAACCCTAATTTGTGTTGCCCTGGATGTCGCTTCAGTGACAAGGTAAGCAGTTATAATGCTGAAAGGTTAGCATATGGTGCAGGAACCATGTAATGGTGGATAGAATCTGGCTCGCTATTATTATTGCATTCTTTCATACATTGATAATATTTGTTTTAGTTAAAACTGCTAGGTCTCAGAAAATTCCTATGTATCATATTGTAAAAGCAATTTATGGCAAATAAAATAAGCCGAGTCTTCTCTTGATAAGTCATGCATGTTGTCTATTTGCATCCTGTGTATTGGCTCACGGAGCATGGTGGTTTGTGCTCACCCTCGTTCACTCAATTAATCCAGAATAAGGAGCTAGATCGTTACGCTTCAGCAACACACCTAGTCATGATGGTGAAGAAGATGAAGATATCAAGAACTAGGTCGTGAACCCCAGTTGGTTATCTATGGGCACGTCCTGAGGGTCCCACCGTTGTGCTTCATTTCTGCTGCTGTATTTTATTAATTTCGGTCTGATCGGCCCATGAGTAAGTCTATTATTATATTTACGCTTTCGCATGATATGTATTTTGATATTCAGTACTGTATCTATGAGTACTATCTACTAATCCAGGGAATAGTGCAGTAAATCATAGAGGATTCTGGGTTGAAAAGTCCGGATCTGACATGCCACACGGCTATCTATGCCAATTGACATGGCTATCAAGGCTAGGAAGCTCATACTGAATGATCAGAACCTAAAAGGGTGAGATTTTCTCCTTTTGTTTTCTCCCATATAAGTGTGTTTGTTTCTTTTCATCATCTGCGTCGTGATGTGACTTACCATTGGTCTTGCTGCAGTCTGGCGATGCTTTCCTCTTTGCAACTAGTGGTGATATCGCGGCCTCGTTCAACAATGGTCAGATGACTGAAGACATGTTTGTATCTCTCTTCATTGACTACATGCGCCACGGTGACATGGCGCTGAGCCGGAGAGTGTGGGCTACATGATTTTTCTGTCCTGAAAACTTTTTCTCCCGTGGTAAACTCTCTCTCTCTCTCTCTCTCTCTCTCTATATATATATATATATATATATATATATATATATATATATATATATATATATATATATATATATATATATATCAGCTACATGGTTGTGACTTCATATTTTGCATATGCTGCTAAACGTCGAGGAGCTACTAACCACGAGTATTTTGGGAGCTCAACTCGACAAGATGACCCTAAGGTAGTAAAATTGGTGAGCTCCTTCGATTTTACATTATGTAAGCAGTAAATTTTGTCTTCATATGGTCATCAACTACTTCTGTTTCAATTGTCAGGTCTTTCTCACCTTCCTTCATAACTCCCACTAGTCGGTGTTCTGCATAAACATTGTGCATAGATACATCGATGTGTTAGACTCGAACGACTACGTTCAAAAATGCACTGACCCTGATGATCATCATCATGTAGTCAGCAGCAGGATAGTTGCACGTTTGAATGGCGCCTTCAATGCCACGACCAGTGGGAAGTTTTCCAAATTTGTGAACTAGAGGAGGCTGTTATTCGCCACACCAAAATAGGTTCTCCCGAACGACTGGAATTTTACGACAGCGAAGGCCAGAAAATCCAAACTGCCATGAAACTGGTAAGTAGTAATTTTATCTCTGACATGTAGTAAATTACATCGTAATATGTAAAATACAGGGAAGGACACGTATACAGGGCAGAGCTTCTATTCTACACGCTCTTCCACATACTCAACGTTGCCAAACCCATCTCTGGTATTCTGGAGAACCTTAGGCTACACATGAGTTCCTTAATATATACTAGAAAAATAGTTCGTTACATAAATGGCAGTAAAAAGTGTGTACAGTTGATGGAAAAACCGTCGAAGTAACCACTCTTCGAAATAATCACTGCCTTCAGCCTTCTCTTTCATGCGGGCAGCTATAGCGACGCAGTGGTTGCTGGTGGGGCAACGCCAAACCGGGACACTATGGTCAACAGGCCA
The DNA here is from genome assembly GCA_017311315.1 of Dendrocalamus latiflorus. Lineage (NCBI taxonomy): Eukaryota > Viridiplantae > Streptophyta > Magnoliopsida > Poales > Poaceae > Dendrocalamus > Dendrocalamus latiflorus. The sequence goes on from CM029664.1 coordinate 10,082,083, forward strand.
TCGGTGGTCTGTTGGGCTAAGCGCATCTGGGCTAGCCTTGTCCCTTTTCGTGTCGTGTCTGGATCGGTTGGTGTCTGGATCGGTTGGTAGTCACATGAGCCAGCAAAACATGGTAGTAAGTTATTTAGATCAGCTGTGCCAGGTTTAATCGGGCTATGTCCTATTTAGATCTATACCGTATCGGATAGCTCATTTGGCCAAGTGTGGATTCGAACCTGACAGCAAGCGTTAGCTCATCTGGCTCAGTGTAGGTGCGAACCTGGCAGTGAAGCGTCCAATGTCTCCAGAGCATTCGGACGCACGGATAGAAACAATCTCCAAAGAAAAATCAATCCACCCCGTCCACGGCGCTCCGGTCCTCGCCAGTCGCCACTCCGCCCTTAAACCCCGAGACGGAAATAAAACCAGACCCCAACTCCGCCATGCCGCAAGTGCCTTCCCCTCTCCGCCTCCTCCTCCCTCTCTCCCAAACCCTAGCCACGGCCCCTCTCTTCCTCCACCTCTCGCGCCGCCTCTTCTCCTGCGCGCCCCGCTCCCCCTTCCCTCGCGCCGCCGGCCTCCGCGCCTTCGCCTACCGCGGCCAGGCCAGCCGCCACCATCTCCGCCGCGGGAGCAGCACGCTCAGGAAGGAACCCGAGGAGATGGGTAGCGGCGGCGGCGGGGACGCGGAGTTGGTGTTCAATAAGACGCGGGCCGAGGGGAGGGACGGCAGGAAGGGCAGGAGCATGGAACTCAAGAGCCGCAGGCTCAACCCCGTCAACACCATATGCTACGTGCAGGTGAGGGAAGTTACTGTCTTGTACTTTGCTGGAATCGTTAGGCCTGCTGGCTTGTACTTAGCTTCAATTCAGCTCAATTTAGGTAGAGATTCTCTTTTAGCGGTCCGTTATGCTTAAGACGCTGGGCTGAATAATGCTTGTTGTTTTAATAGGGTACAATTTATCTCGTAATTCATATGCTGCTTTGTGTAAATCAAGTTCCTGTCGGGGTACTGTACTGGCTGGACTGTGGACGAACGTGCTGAATTCTTGTGCTTGAGTTTTCATGTCAGTAAGCGTGTAGTGCCCAGCAGTGGCGAATCCAGGATGAGAATTGAGGGGGAGCTCTACTGTTGAGCTATAGCACAACATAAATATATCAAAACTATATCTACTAGTCTTTTACCATTGAAATATCAAATTCATACATAAATAGAAAGAGAATAAATTAAAAATATACTATACAATAAATTTAGTACCTCTGTCGCCGGTGAACCAAACCAGTGAAATATCGCCGGTCGGCCGTCGGTCTCGGTCCCCACTCCCCACGGAGTCACGCCGCACGCGTCACTGGCTCAGTGGTTCATTGCGCAAAAGACGCAAATCATCACCGATTCACCGGATAACCCATAAGGGCATAAGGCCTCGCCTCGCCTACACCTCAACAATTCCTCATCACATTCCACAGACCAACGCACTGAATGCAGCGCCTCGTCCTCTCCACCGATGCGTCCGAACAACTCCGAAGGCCCGCCCGCCGCCCGCCAGGCGCTAGCCCCACTCCGCCGCTCAGCCTCGCCCGCGCCGCCGCGCGTGGCCGACCGCCTCCCCTGGCCAGCTGGCCCCTCCGCTCCGATGCGTCGAGCCGACGACTGCTTCCGGCCTCCCCCTCCGCGCCGAGTCGCCGACCGCCTCCCGGCCCTCCCCCTCCCCGGCTCCCCCTCCGCCGCGCCGGCCGCCTCCCCCTCCCCGCTCCCCCTCCGCTGCGCTGGCCGCCTCCCCCTCCCCGGCTCCCCCTCCGCTGCGCCGGCCGCCGGGCTGCGGGCGACGCCGCGACGGTGAGTCTCTACTCTCTCTCCGACTCGACGACCAGATCTATTGTTGAGGCGTGCTGTTCATCTTCCTCGATCTGAGATTATCTCGTATCTACAGAGATACTGTCGTCCTGTTGTTGACTGTTCTCGTTGGGGTTTTGGGCCAGGATTCGCCGGGTATTTGGGCCGGCTAGGGTGCTGGGCCTTAAGACACCGACTAGGCCTGGCCTGCCCTCATGCCGAGTTCTTCAACCTGGCGACCGGGCTCATCCTCCGGCATGGTCACACGGCGACGTTCAACGGTTCAAGCTCCGGCTGACCTCCGGCCAGGTCTTCTTCCACCGTGGGAGGAGGGGGTGCTCGAGCCCCCACAAGCACCCACGGTGGATTCGCCACTGGTGCCCAGGGAGTTCATGAAGTTTGGTGGAATTCGTGTAGTTTCATATTGCTGTAGTAATTTGAGAGGATGTGCCATTAGGAGCTTGGAATATGCTTGCTTCAAAAAGAGTTTGATGGTCTGCCTTAGGTTTCAGAAATCGCATTAATATTATTTTTTGTGATCCCGAACTGATTGTAATGGAGGATTAGCAAGCATTATGTGATGAATTCTGATGTTCTCTTGGAGTAAGGAGAGCTTTTTTTTTCTGCTTTATGCTTATCTGTGTTAATGCGCTATGCAAGTTTGATGATATTTGGCAACCTTGTGGTTAGGGTTACTCCTAAATCTCAACTTTAAGCTATTAGTACATGATCTATCTCTGTATTTTTTTTAAGAAAAAACATTAATAAAATCATTCTTTTAGTTGAGCTGTTGAATGATTTCTATTCCACAAGGTTTTCAACCACTAAATGACCACAACATTTTATTTAGAACTTAAAAGTAGGAAGTAGGAACTGTTGTTCTATTATCTGTTTATAGGTCTCACCCCCCTTCATTCTTGCTGTGCAGATACTTGGTACAGGAATGGACACTCAAGATACTTCACCTTCAATTTTGCTGTTTTTTGACAAACAAAGATTTATATTTAATGCTGGGGAGGTATGATCTGCTGCCACATTATATCCTTGTTTTTATTTGAACAATCTAAACAACTATTGTAAATTTGTAATTAACTGGAAATCAACTTTCATTTCTTTTTCTTTTCCGAGGCATTTTAACAAAGGATTTACAAAACAGCATTGTTATCTTTACTAATCACTGCTGCTATTGGAGGTGTGCTGCAGCGTCAACCTTGGAGAAAATCCCATGCAATCTTTCTTCCTTCATTGCTAAAATTTGTCGTGTCCTAATCAGTAACTTTAACTGCTGTATATCCATAAAACGAAGCATTATACTAGCTGCACCATTCTTCTCTGAGCGGTTTAATTATTTGTGGCTAGCATGCTTAAGTGGTTAAATGGGCTGCTTAAGTGCACAAGCTGTCATTTACCCATCTACTGGACTGAATATGTAGTTGATACCAACTGAGTTCATTTGTTCTTAGCTATTTATTTTTGCCATACTAAATTTATGCTTAAATTATTGATGGTATCATTAACAACTATAATTCTTAATGTTTGTGAACTTAGTATACTGAAGTCTTGCTGTCTAACAGGGTCTTCAGCGTTTTTGCACTGAACACAAGATAAAGTTATCAAAGGTATGAGATGCCCTCACCTGCAACCCCACGCGCATTCACTGTCTTGTTTCTATCCTTTATTTGTGTATTGTAAACTAGCAACATGCTTAAATTATAATTCTCCACTTCCCAGATTGACCACATCTTTTTGACACGTGTGTGCTCAGAAACTGCAGGGGGCCTTCCAGGTATTTCAAATTTGTTCACTTTTATGATTTACTCTATGTACAGAACTAGTAGGTTTGTTTGATGTACTGATGTTATGTATTCATGACATAGTTATTTGCGTTCTTTTCATTTTCTTTCTTAATGTAGGCCTGGTGCTAACTTTGGCTGGCATAGGAGATGAGGGGATGTCGGTAAGATGACATGATTTCTTTGTTGTTTTCTCTCAAGTACTGTCTAATTGTCAATGCTCATGCACCCAATTAAGCTGATTGTTCAAACTGATTATAATATTCTTCCTTTTAACTGCAATACAGGTGAACATATGGGGACCTTCAGACCTGGATTTTCTAGCAGGGGCGATGAGATCTTTTATCCCAAATAGAGCAATGCTTCACACGCATAGCTTTGGCGCGGGACAATCTACAGATGCTACTGTTATTATTGATGATGAAGTAGTTCGGATATCTGCAATGTTTGTCAAACCAAAGTACCATAATGAAGCTGGTAGCTTGACGGATGTCAACTTTAAGCCTGGTGATACAGCTGTAGTCTACTCATGTGAATTGCCAGAAATTAAGGGAAAGTTTGACCCTGCTAAAGCCGCTTCCCTTGGTCTTAAGCCTGGACCGAAGTATCGTGAACTTCAACTTGGGAACTCTGTGCAGTCTGACCACTTTGACAAAATGGTTAGTCCTGAGTGCTAAGATATTGAATGGTCACAAACTGAATTTGTCATGGCCTTTCCATACTAGCATATATTTGTTTAAAGGGGGTGTATGTGTACCTCTCTATCCAGTGCACCTCCTAGTTGGGGTGCAGACCATGCAAGCCTGGGCTTAATTAACCCCCCAATAAATTCTCAAAATATTATGTTCAGTAGAGCAAGAGGCGCTCAACCTGGTGGTAAAGTTTTAAATACAAACTCAGGTCTACAAATAAAGATTATAGAAAGACAAATCTGCTGAATAAAATAGTAGATAATATTTTATTTGAGTTTTTTTGTCATATCTTCTGTAAATTTGAGCTTGAATTTTTGCCACTGGGTATACCACTGCAGCCTCTAGTTAGCCCAATTTTGTTGGATTTTTTTTGGTTGTCTGCTGCTTTTCCCTAAAGGCCTAAACAGTGTAATTTAAGCTTCTGACGTAACTTCAATATCAATTGCATGCACCACTTAACTAACTACATGGAATTCTTGCTTAAAGTTCCTTTTGTTTGACATTTAACTAATAGGTTCATCCAAGTGATGTTCTCGGCCCATCAATTCCTGGACCTGTAGTACTTCTGGTGGATTGCCCTACACAATATCATATGTGTGAACTGTTTTCGCTGCAATCCCTTAGCTGCTTTTATGAAGATCCTTCCCATCAAACAGAGAATGCCAAGAAAATAAATTGCATAATCCACTTAGGTCCATCCTCTGTGACAAAAGCTGTTGATTATCAGAACTGGATGAAAAAATTTGGCGCCACAAAGCATATCATGGCAGGGCATGAAATGTAAGATTCAGTTTCATTTAACTTTTCGATCTATGCTTTCATTTGCTTTCATGCATTCCAATTATAACTTTTCCTACTTAGGTTTGAATTTCATTGACGCCGCTAGCCAAACGGAAATTAATTACACTTTTACAATAAAAGCAACAAAATTCACATGGTTGAAATGTTGAATTCAGATGGAGTGGATGAGTAAGAATCACTAACAAGATTTGTTAATGACTGTCTCTTGAAGGTTTATTCACCCATGCTATCCTCTTGTTTAGTTCCTTGACTTCTCTTGTAATTTGGGAGGTTTTTCCTGATTTCTCTATGAACAGTTGTGACTTGTGAGATACTTTATGATATTTTGCCCTTTTGTAAAACTTAAGTAAAGCAGCATTTTAATGACCATTTGACAATTTGATACTTATTAATGCTTCGTTTTTTTTTCTAATTTGAATTCAAGGTGTTGGGTAAGCTTCTTTTTTTTTTATCTTTACTATTTTTTCCTTTAATTTCACTCAGCATTTAAAAGTATGGTGTTTTACTACCTGTGGAACACTCTTATAAAATGATATGTTTGTTGTTGAACTTTATTTTTTACTTTCAGACAAGTAACTACAGATATTATAAACCAGTGCCCCTGTATGACGACGATTTCCCCCTTTTTTAACACTTGCAGTAAAAACATGGAAATTCCTATTCTAAAAGGCAGTGCAAGGATATCATCGCGTCTTAATTTTGTATGCCCTCAGCTCTTCCCATCCTCTGGGTTTTGGCCTGTGGAACCTGCAAATGATGTTAATTTGGAGAAGAATAAGGTAAAATTCCAGCGATATACTAAACATAAGAGATTTAATGTTGATATATTTGCTGCTTGCAAACATAAACCATCTTATTATCCTTTCAGAGTACTTCATTGCAAACCTGTGAAAGTGTGTCAGCTGCAAATCTGCTGAAGGTATGGCCACGTGTGCATCTACGCGATATTACTGTGTTACTACTTATATTTGATCGTTTCTATATTCGGATTTTTTGCTTACATGAAACAATAGTTGCATTTATTGATGTGAAAAATATGGACGGTTTTTTTTCATTTAACATGTTACTTCCTGCGTCACCACAACTCTTGTAAAAGTAGCATCGGTAGGTTTTCCCTCTTTATGATCAGGAATTATTTCTATTTTTTAAAAAGTATAAGAAAAAAACTGAGGGAAGGAGGGAGGGATAAATGTTTGATTTCTTTCTTCGAAACAAATTGCAGGATCAACTTATTTTTGTTAAGTGCAAAACAGGATTACCAATGTTAAGTTTTTTTTTTTTGGTCTTTCAGTTTCATCTGCGACCATATGCTCAACTGGGGTTGGATGGAGCTTCTATTCCAAGCTTGTCTACTTATGAAGAAATTGTAGATGAACTTATTTCTGATATTCCAGAGATTAAAGAAGTTCCTGAACAGATCGGCAAGTTCTGGCAAAGTAATGTGGGCCAAATAAACACACTACCACCAGTTGGCAAGCATATGCTGATGGTTGAAGAGCCATGGATTAATCAAAACTCCTGTCTTCCTGATGTTTTAGATGAACGGAGAAACTCAGTTGAGTTTCAAGACAGCAGTCTTTTGAGAGAAAGTGGCTGGAGAAAGCTCCCAAAGAACAATCAAGAGACCCCTTGCTGTGTGGAGAATGCAACGAGAGAAGATATGGAAATCACATTCTTGGGTACGGGTTCATCCCAGCCTTCGAAATATCGAAATGTTAGTTCCATATATATTAACCTGTTTGCACGAGGAGGTATGCTTTTTGATTGTGGTGAAGGAACTTTAGGACAATTGAAAAGGAGGTTAGTTCTAACATAATTATTAGAAGATTGCAAAAACTTTATGTTAATTATAGTTAAAATACAATTCTGTTCTTTGTTTTTTTTGGTGATAGGTTTGGTGTAAGTGGGGCTGATGAAGCTGTAAAGAGGTTGAGGTGCATTTGGATTTCCCATATTCACGCGGATCACCACACGGGTGTAGCTAGAGTTCTTGCTTTAAGGTCTAAGTTGCTAAAGGGTTTACCTCACAAACCCTTGCTTGTGATTGGACCAAGACCACTTGAGAGATTTCTAAATGCATATTCAACACTTGAAGATCTTGATATGCAGTTCCTAGACTGCAGGCATACTTTGAAGCCTAGTGCTGAGGCTCTTCTCAGTGGCAATGTTACCGAATCTGCCACATCTCAACTTGAAAACACCATGTTTGCTCCTGGAAGTAGAATGGAGAACTATAACAGGAAGCCTGCAAGTCCAAGGGATACTACAGCTCTCGCTAATTTGAAAGAAGTTTTACATGAATCAGATTTGGATATTCTGTACAGTGTCCCCGTTTTACACTGTCCACAGGCGTTTGGAGTTGTTTTGAGAGCCAAAGAGAAGGTGAGCAGTGATGGAAAGTCTATTCCAGGATGGAAGGTTGTATATTCAGGTGACACGCGGCCCTGCCCAGCTCTTATAGATGCGTCCAGAGATGCCACAGTGCTGATACATGAGGTAAGCTGAAAATATTTTTATCCTTTGGATGACTGATTCCATTGAGTGACTTGACATCCATTGCCATTTCCCTGGCCGCTTTGGTAGCGTATTTCTCCCTGATGAGTGCCATCGCTGTTATGTTCCAAGTTTAAATGGCTGGTGGCTTCCAAAAGCTGCAATATATTATTGTAGTACTTAGCTTTTTTTTTGTCTGTCCATCCTGTTGGATATGTTTCACGTTCCAATTAATGTGGACCACAAGCACCAACACTAAACTAATCTTGCAGATATTGTATAAAATATTAATATTAATATTGTTAGCTGTGTAATGTTCTATTTCAGTTATTGATCTTGCTAAATGACATTAGGTTTTGATGATATTGCCTGTCTTAACCTTTGTTTCTTCAGGCAACATTTGAGGACAGCATGAAGGATGAAGCAATCGCAAGGAACCATAGCACAACAAAGGAAGCCATAGCAGTAGGCACATCAGCTGGAGCATACCGTATAATCTTGACCCACTTTAGCCAGAGATACCCTAAAATACCAGTCTTCGATGAGGTCGATATGCACAAGACCTGCATCGCCTTTGACCTGATGAGTGTGAACCTCGCGGATTTGCCCGTGTTGCCCAAGGTTCTACCTCACCTGAAACTCCTCTTCCGGGACGAGATGGTGGTTGACGAATCTGATGAGGTCCAGGAAGCTGTCATGCACTGATGGTAGATAAAATAATGTACATTATTTTTGACATAGAACGATTTTTGACATGAGAGTCCAATTGTAGACTGCTCAGCCATGGGATGAAAAACTTGTGAAGCCAACCACCGTGAAGTCAGATAGAATAGTGTTATCATTTGCTCTTCCAGTTGTATCGTCAATTTTGACAATGACTTCTGCAATATGTATTATCAGCTGAAGTCGTATGTGTTGTAAGCTTGTGATAACCAACATAAAACTTGCCCATTCGCCTTTTGTTTTGAAGAAAAAACTTGAGGGTTGTTGGGAGAGGGGAGGTTTGTTTTTTATGTTGGTCGGCTCGGGGTCTCGTAAGCATGCGGTGCGGTAGCTCCTGACAGATTAGTGGTTAAGGGTTGCATAATCTAGGTTCTATACAAACCTTTACTAGTTCTTCGCACAGAAGTACATACGGTATACCGTAGACAATACAAGAGGCACATGCTAATCGGGAAGGGCTACTAAGAGCATCTCCAACAATCCCCCTAAATCTCCCCCTAAATCAAATTATTAGGAAATTATGTAAAAAGTCTTCTCCAACAACTCCCCTAAACACCCCCCTATTTCTATTCCCCCCCAAAACTCTCCCAAAACCCAGGTAGAAACCGGGAACTTTCAGGGGTCCCCTATCCTCGCTCCCGCCGTAACGCGCGCTGGGAAAAAAAGTTCGCGCCACATTTTTCATTTCCCGCGACACCGAGTATTCCTGCGCCGCGTCACGTACATTCACCATCTCAATTACTGATTGCGGCTAATCACCGTTTGATATTTATACGGCGGCCGTCGTCCGCGTACGCACACGCACGGGATTGGTTCAATCTCCCTATTCTATTCGGTTGGATGGACCGACTTGATCACTAATAAAAATAGGTATCGAGCAAAGTAAATGGGTCGGTTGTTAATGTTGGGCCAGATTCAAAATACTATTAGGATATATTTAGGGGAGCTGTTGGAGGAGGGGACTAAAATAGGTTAACAAATTTTTTAGGCTGCCCCTAAAAGGTGTCTTTTGGGGTGGGTTTTTAGGGGGATTGTTGGAGATGCTCTAATATCATAAACTCAACACAACTGTCCCTTCGCATCCATACTGTAGTCAACACCAGAGAGGCACATGCGAATAGTAAAAAGCTAACTAATATCAGAAATTGAACACAACTGTCACTTCGCATCGTATATTTTCTCATACTCCTAACCAAATGTTTCCTCTCTCTTTATTAATCAACGCGGAGTTCTTGTGCTAATTTCTACGCTTGTTCTTTTGGTACAACAGAGGAAGCACACACGCGCTCATGTACACATCCTACACGCATATTCCAACTCACATATATGTGGTTGCATCCAGACTTCCACAGGCAGAGCCAGAAGGGAGCAACGTCCTGGGCTAAAGCTAGAGCGTCGTGGATGACACTCACTATATATGTGGTATTTTTTTGAATTTTGCAATGGATTTTTGATTTTAGGTCCAGGGTTGAAACCCTACCAGCCCTGGGCCTGGATCTGCCCTTAGGCGCATCCACTAGCACACTCAGGGTTCCAGAAGTCAGTGCTGGGCGGCGACTAGGCGTCGCCTTGGTGTTCGGCGGCGCACTGCCGCCGCAATTTTGTCCAAGGCGGTGGGCTAGGTGGGAGGGCTGCCTAGGACCGGCTAGGTGGTCAAAGGCGGTCGTGGGCAACACTCGGCGGTGTGAGGTGAGGCGGCATGAGGCAGCGTCAAAGCAGCAAATAAGAAGCCCGCGCGCTCGACGCCATTCAATTGTCGAGCTAGGGTTCGGGCTCCCCATGTCGCGCCTCCCCCACCACTGAATCGAGGTCGCTGCTGGCTTGTCCCGCCATCCTCGCTGCCTCTAAAGTCCGAATTGAGGTCGTCGGCCTCCATCTACACCGTCGAAGCAAGGTACTCCTGTCTTGCGCTGCCGCCTTCCCCTCTCCCCTCTCCTCCGGTCCCGCGCTGCCGCCTTCCCCTCTCCCTTCTCCAGTCCCGCACCGCCGCCTTCGGCTCTCCCCTCTCTTCTCCCACGCTACCGCCTTCCCCTCTCGGCTCCGGCGCCTCAGCCTTTCCCTCTCGGCTCTGATCTTCCCCTTTCCCCTCTGGCCCACTCTGCTCCAGCCTTCCGCTATCTGTAGGATCAAGGATACCGACTAGAGGGGGGTGAATAGGAGGTTTTTAAATTTTTCTTGTTTGCTTAATTAATTCTCTACAATTTTAATGGCAAGAATGTAAAGTAATTAAGCCTACACAATTCTAGTCAAGTAAGCAACAAAACTAACTCTAAATTAAGCAAATGATCACAATAATGTAAACAAGTAAGAGCTAGAATAAAGCAAGAGAGAGATGTACACAATCGATGTTTTTACTGCGGTGCTCGGAAACTTGCCGGTTTCCCCTAATCCACGTTGATGTTAGCCCAAACGAATTGGACTGGCTTCACGAATTAAACTGAAGCACCTCGATCACTAGTGGTAGCTCTACCCCGCTCCGGGTAGGCGAGCTCCAACCTTCACACGAACGTCGTGTCTTCTCACAATCTCCTTTGAGAAGATCACCAATCAATTACCTCCCAATCGTCCAGGTGCCGGCAAACACCAAGAGAATAGACCTAGGCTTCACTTGATTTGCAAACTAGTGCCAAGGATCAACTAATGAATGCAATGCACTAAATTTGCCCAACCACCTCAAAATAAATGCACAAGTGAGAACAAGGGGTGAAATGATACTCTATACTCAAGAAATGTTCAATGGGTCTCTTCTTACTGTCCTTGAGTAGTGGTACGGGTATTTATACCCTCCACCAACCAAAACTAGCCGTTTGGAACAAATTCCAGAAAAATTCAAGATGAGCGGTACTACCGTCGTTATAGGCTGGTACTACCGCTCCTATTTCTGGCGCGGCAGAACGGCTATGTCAGAGCTCAGCAGTGACCGTTGGAATGTCGGCGCGGTACTACCCCGTTGAAACTTGCGGTACTACCGCTCTCCAATAGTTCCGCAAAGTCGGCGTGGTACTACTGCTTAAGCCGAACTTCCAAAAGTCCCAAATTTAGTGCTCTCTGGAAAAAAAGGCTCCGCTCTGCCTCTGGAGCTTCCGGGCTCCGGAAGTACCACTCTGATTAGCAGAACTACCACACCTTGTGGTAGTTCCGGTGTTGAAATCGCCGGTACTTCCGATCTGTGAAATCTTAGAATGCATCCGGAGGTGCTCTCTGGAAAAAGGTTTTGCTCATCCTCCGGGGCTTCCGGGCTCCGAAAGTACCGCTCCAAAATGCGGAACTACCACTTCATGCGGTAGTTCTGGCGTTGAAAGCGTCGGTACTTCCGATCCCGCAAAGACTTGAGTACACACGGAGGGTGCTCTCTGGAAAAAAAAGGTTCCGCTCGGAATCCGGAGCTTCTGGTCGCCGGTAGTTCCGATTTTTCCAGCGGAACTACCGCAAAGAGTGGTAGTTTCGATGTTGTAAACTGCGGTACTACCGCTCTTCTAGATAGAACACAGTTTTGGTTTTAAATCTGATTTTTGATGAATGCATGTTTCTAATTTGATCTAATTGGCACATAAAATTTGCTATCAAGCTACTTGCCATGATCCCTCTTTATGGTACGATTATCTACCCTATAATCCGGTCTTCCACCTTTTCTCCTTAAGACCGGTAAAAATAAAAGGGATCCTATTCTATGTATACCTTTGCGTTGAGCCAATTTTAGGTCTTCACATTTATCCGTTGGCTTGCATCTTGTCACCAACATATGGACTTAACCTTACTTACTCATTAAACACGTTAGTCCCATATTCACATAAATTCATTAATTACCAAAACTATTTTTAGGGGCCTAGATGTTTTCACTCTCCCCTCTGGCCCTCTCTGCTCTTTGCTTATTTGCATATGAGTCTAGCTTATTTGCATTTGCATATGAGTTCTGAATTCTAGCTATGTTTAAAATAAATTGAACAAGCTTATATGAGTTCTAGCTCTGAATTCTAATTTGCTTATTTGCAAATCAAAATCAATAACATATGATATTTGTTTAAATCAATAACTGAATTCTAGCTGTCATTCACATTTAAGTCACACTCAGCCTTTGTTTAAGTCATTTAGGTTTCCTCATCTTACAATTTGATTTCTTATTTATAGTCTGCACTGAATGGAGAATCATATATATATATATATATATATATATATATATATATATATATATATATATATATATATATATATATATATATATATATATATCATACTTTCATTCAACATTCATTCATCAATCATTCATACATTCTTTCTCACACAATAGCAAAATAACTCATCATTGATTAAATATGCAGGTTTACATGATTATTTAATTACATAAATGTTTACATCAAGCTTTTGGAGGGGAGACAATATACATGACAATCATGATTATATCAAATTGTCCATGTCTTGCTTCTTCATGTAATTTATCCTTCTATGTTGCTCAATTTGATACCTGATGCTTGCTTATCATCATATTATTCTTGTTGTGGGCTTACCTGCAACGTAGCCAAGTCAGCCGCCTGAGCGCCGCCTAGTCCACCTAGGTGCTAGGCACCGGGCCACCACCTGCCTAGCGCCTAGCGCTTTCTTAAACCTCGAGGACATATCTAACTAGAGCGAAAGCCTATATTGCACGGAGCATGGGTACACACTTTGGCTCTGAACACACTCACGTGTGCATGTACTCTTCCTTCTCAGCACCTAGTATGAAAGGATAAGTAGTAAATCCTACACCCAAACTCATGAACTTTTTCTGAGATGCAAGACCGAAGAACTAGTAATAACTACAATAGCGCATTTTTTAATGCAAGAATTGTTATAAATAGTAAATTACACTACGGATCACTAAACTTCTCATGTTGGTTCAAATAACTCACTGAACTTCCAGATTGTAAGTTTAGATCACCAAACGTGTTTTAAGTGAATCACGGAAGGTAACTAGAAGGCCAGCCCCATTATAAAGATGGCATGGCAATGCCACCCGACAAAGGTCACACATAGGGGGTGCAAACGGAGTGGATAATTTTCGTTTGACTAACTAATCGAAGACTCTGAAGTGAATACATAAGAGATAAATGGGTATCCGGCACTATCTGTCTCTGACTCTGATTCCGAGGAAAAATATAGAATAGGATATGGAATGAGTGATACCCGTTAGTATATACCCGTATGTCAAGTGATATGGGAAAAATCTGTTATGACTTCACTTAGGAACAAGATAACATATAGATGGATTGTCACATCTAAATAGGCGGGGAATACTGAGTGCTCTTTGTTCAACATCTTGACGATTAGTCTCTCCGTATTCATTCTGATTGCACCCTACTATCCAATGTCCTGTGTAAAGAAGAAAATAATTTTCGTCCAACCGACCGTCCAAAGGCTTATGGGATGAATACAAAATGGAGAAATGGGTGTCTGGTATTATCTGTATCTAACTCTGACTCTGAGGAAAAACAAAATATGATACAAGATAAGCGATCATATCTGCTACGATTGCTTCCCTAGTCACACGTGAAAGGTATATGTAATTTTTGGTGAAACCCCTGGATTAAATACCCTTTCATATTTTCATCCCACTTGATCGCAACCCCTTCAGCTGCTAGCCTACTGCACAGTGGCGGAGCCAGGATTTTAGTGATGGTGGTGTGAACTTAAAACACATCGGTAATTATAAGCAAAGTGCAGTGATTATAAGCATAGCAAAGCTTCTTCAGCCTAACAAAGCATGAACTTAAAGCAATACAATACTACTGCTAGTCCTAGGAAGACTCACATCAAGAAGTGAAGCTACTTACATAACACTACAGTACTGAACTAAAACAAGAAGCAACTACAGTATTGCTAGATTCCCCTGTGGTTAGTCTTTAAGAATCTCAAATGATAAATGTTTGCTCTGTTCTCTATCAAGAACAGCAATCAGGTACCTATGTACCATAGATACACTGGTATTCTGGTAATCAGGTACTTATACATGATTTGTACAGTAAAGAGTAAAGACAACTCATGTCCTTTAAAAAGGAGTTAGCTCTTAATGAATCACCTTCACTCCTGTGCCTTCCTAGCTATGAGCAGCATTGAACCAAATACAAAATAATTAGATAAAGCAAAAGCTAACTGCTCCACTAACTCAATAACCCTAGTTGAGATCTTATTTCAGTCTTCAGATTTGAGAACTGAGAATAATGCTATACTAATACACTGAGTCATTGTGTCATTAATAGCCTCATCCCTTGTATTTCAGATTTGACTCATTTGAGAACAGAGCTACATTTGAGAATAAACATAGGCCACACTGATACTTGTTACCTGTTGGGCCTAATGGAGTAATAGGCTGTCAGGAATATGTATAGTGTATAGGAGTATATGTAGTATATACTTTGTATATTAAAGGGTATATATCGAATTTTTTGGCAAAAATTTTGAGGGTGTAACTGTACCCTATACATATTCTCTCCCTCCGCCAAGGCTGCCACGAAGATCACGGCGGCAGTGAGTTTTGGAGCGATGGTGGCTGGACCTATGGATGGAAAAGGAAGTTGCCCGCGAGGTAAGAGTCTAGGCGACTGATGCACTATGTTTCATCTTGTTTCTGCTACTATCTTATGCTGTCAGTTTAATGGATTGCCAAAGACTAATCACTGAACAGGAGATAACAATCATACTTGACAAATACTAACAAAGATTAATTAATTAACGAAGTGTGAACTCTCTAAACACAAGTAGTGTTGTACTATTTCATACTTCAGTAATAGCTCTCTCTCTATATATATGTGTGTGTGGGGCACCCATATCAATACCCGTTGATTTGCTTTGAGATTTGCAACGTTTGATGTGGGTATCTTCATATACCCATAAAAAAAGTATATTTGAGATGTCAAACTCCGAAAAAAATTAAATTCAACTTCAGTTTAATTAGTTTAAACTATTTTTATGGTATATACTCACTGTAGTCGCATTGAACTCAAAAGTAGTCCAAACTAGTTTGAACTGAGTTCAAAACTTACTTACCATAAATATATCAAAGGTATCAAACATTTTTATACCCAAACTCAAAAAAGTTATCAATCATACACGTGTATCAGACGGTTCTTGATGTGAGTGCCTAGGCACCCAGGCGCCTTATGTAATTTTCCTATATATATATATATATATATATATATATATATATATATATATATATATATATATATATATATATATATATATATATATATATATATATATATATATATATATATATATATATATATATATATGAAAAATACTAATTACTCTGGGGTGTGGTTACACCCTGTTAATCCACCGTTGATTTTTGTTTGAGATTTGTGCTTCCGTCTGGGTTATCGGAGATGTAACTACACCCGGGAGTAAATATATATATATATATATATATATATATGTGTGTGTGTGTGTGTGTGTGTGTGTATGTATGTCTTTGTAGTAGCACGGTTGAAATACACTGAAGTTCTATGTGCCTCTAATTTCTTTTTATATAGTGATTTCTTCTTTGTACTTTTTGAGTTTTCCTGTAAAAGTTTTTCACGTTAAATTTTTATCTCCGCTCCTTTTAATCATCTATTTTTACCATAAGTTTATAAAGAAGTGGTTCTGTACTTCACTTAACTCATCACTCAGCATCATCAGAACAAAAGCAAACATCCGTCCTTCCCTTTCTAAAGTTTCTAGCTAGCTAGCAACACACTGTTCTTGAATCAAAAGCCAAGTCTGCCATCTGTGCGAAGGCAGTGCTTCTTGAACCTTGTGAGCTCGGCGGAAGCCAAATCCAGCGGACTGCGGACATGCTAACCTACCAAGCTACCACAACAGCGTCGTGCTCCCCACATCGCGAGTCCGTCCTCTGGTACGTCCAGGAAGTCGATCCTTTCAGACTTCGTTCTCTCCCTCACGGCGGTGCCTAAGAGCACAATACCAACAGTAAACGAAGGCGAGCATCCCGGTGCTTGGAGATGAGATCCCTCTTGTCGTCCTTGGAGGAGTTTTTTTATTGGACTAGAGATTTCGATTTTGGAAGGAGGGGAATGAGGAGATACTTTTCGGCTTAAAAGTTGGCTTATGTTTATACTGTTTGCAGTAACTAGCTTTTAAATGGTGTTTTTTAAAGATAAGATCAATAGAAAAATTGCATTAAAAAGTATACCGAGTTCAGCTATACCAGCAAAAATTGTATGCGACTATTTTCCTTTACATACTGCCTCTCATAAACAGTCAAAATTTAAATATTTAAACCATAAACTATAAACCATGGATCTAAAAAAATTCACCCATACAATGGGAGAAACATAGGGCCTTACTACTTGCACGCACAGGGGCAGATGCGGAAGAGCAGAGTGAGCACGAGGCTGGCGGGCAGCGGAGCCAAGGCGAGAGTTGGTTTTGGCCTAGGGAAATCCATATGGGTTCATACAAGGACTTTGCAAAAATACCTAGACAACGACATTTGGCTTGTGTGACCTACCACGACGACATTGACATAATTTGACAGGAAAATTCACTTAATTATGTTTAGTGATTCAAACGTGCATTTTGGAAGTTCAGACGATCTACTTCAACCAACGTGACAAGTTCAATGAACACGATATAATTTCGGCTTTGACTTTTGGTTTATGTTTAGAGAAAGAGAAGTCAAAAGCTGATTTGAACAGCATTTAAAAGCGACCTTTTTAAGTCGCTTATGAAATCTACCGACCAGATTCTGTCGACTATCCAAGAGCTCCGATTAAAAATCACCTACAAGAACGGATTAAAACACCCCCTTAAATGAACCATCTATCCATCCAAACATGACTCTAAGAGGATGTTTGGTTTATAGTATCAAGATGGTTAAAATGACCCCATTTCGTGGTTCTTTAATTTAGCTAAACGATACGATACAATATCTGACAGAATATTTTCCATCGAACCGTTAAGATAAAACATCGTATCGGATACCATCGATCGAACCAAAACACCCCCTTAAATGAAGAATTGAAGATGCTCCCCGGGGCGGTAGCATAGCATGGCAGCCACACGACAGAAAACTTCCCGGACACTACTACTTCCCGCTCTTGGTTGGCTCTCCCCCCGTCAGAAGAAAGCAAAACGGTGGAAGCCTTAACTCCCCGACCTGACCTGACCCTCCACGAGAAGCTTCCGTCCCTCCCTCCCTCCCTCCCCTCCGGCCGCTCGCCCCCGCTCGCCCCAACCTCCTCTCCTCATAGACCCGGTCCACGGCCGCACCCGCTCTCGGATCTCGACCTCCCGGCGGTGCGGTTCCGCGGTGGTAGCCTAGCCCTAGGGTTCCGGCCGTCTCCGATCGGGGCGAGGCGGGGCGCTATGGATCAGAGCCGGCGGGCGGTGGAGTCGTACTGGCGGTCGCGGATGGTGGACGGCGTCACGGCGGACGACGACAAGGTCGCCCCCGTCTACAAGCTCGAGGAGATCTGCGAGCTGCTGCGCGCCTCCGACGCCAGCGTCGTCAAGGAGGTCGCCGACTTCGTCCTCAAGCGGCTCGACAGCAGGAGCCCCGTCGTCAAGCAGAAGGTGGGTTCTGGACTGCTCCTTCTCCGTGCCTCCCTTCCCTTTTGGGATTTGGGATCGGGTTGACCTGACGGGGGATGAGGATTAAGTAGGCGCCCCGACGCGGCGAGGAAGATCGTCCAATTCATGGCTAGTAGCGTAGTACTGATTGATTTTGCGGCCGTGGTTACGATGCCTAGAGCATTCTGATCTGAATGGTGGAGTAGTTAAAAGAGCAGCATGGCTCACGTGTTGGTGTTGGGGAAAGCAACGATTGAGTCCAGTTGAACGGTGCGAGCATGTGCACGCTCGATCTGCAGTCGACAGCGAGGTGTGGATGAGAGGGAGAATTTGGTGGGTTAGCGGAAAACTGGCAATTTCTAGTGTTGAAAGAATGGTTATTGGTGAGGACGTGCCTAGGTAAAGGTGTAAGGGGAAAAAATCGATGTTTTTGTTCTTCGCTACTAGGTGTCAACAACTTCTCCGCTAGAGAACCCCCTTGCTTAACTGGAGGTGCCGCTGCCCCACGCACGTCCTCACCCTACCCACCCCCAAACCAGATGAACTGTACCTTTTAAACAAATTAGCTAGATCGGATTTATAAAAAAAGGTAGTTCCTACTGATGGAAATCATATTGGCCTTCTACTGTTGCTTCTTTTTTTTAAATAAATTTTAATAAAAATGAGAACATATTCCCCATTCCCTTGCACGTAACTGCTCCAAATTATGGGTTGTATTAGAGTAACACTTGCAGATTAGGTTGTTTGCTCTGAAGGGTTTTGTGTGATTAGTTACAACACTTGAGACTCTTGTGGGTTTTATGATTGTTTTTGGTGGACTCTGTTGTCAAAAGAAGAAACCTGGTGCGGCTAATATGAACTACTACAGTTATTATTGCTTTGATCTAATAAAAGGTTACTTTAACCGTATATATTCGAGGTTGTTTAACAAAGTTGAATGTGGACTAGTTACTTCACACTAAAACCTGTGATCATAAATTGAATTGCTTTTTAGTTATGGTGTGTATGCATTCTGACTCCTGATCTCACTATGATAGATTGAACATCTTGATTCAAGATTTCTGAAATATATCAGACTTCTGAGTAACCCCTCTCCAGGTGAACCAAAGGCTTCCTAAAGACATAAGACTGCTTTACCAAGCGTTTGTACTGAATAATCCATGTCAGTTTAGATTCATGCATTTACTAGACTTCATGAAGTAATGTTTTATGTAATACTGTCCACAAAATGCTTTCTTTCAATCTTGATATGGTGCCCCCATCTCCTCGTATATATTCAGAGAAACATTTGATGTTTGCAGTGTAATGTTGCAGCTACACTAGCTTTTGTTTAACTTTTCAAGTACATTGGTTTGTTTACTCTTTTGAAGCTGTAGGCTTCAGTTCCCCCAATTCAGTAGTATATAACCTTTTATACCGTTTACTTGTTTTCCAGGCTTTGAGGTTGATTAAATATGCTGTCGGAAAATCTGGCACTGATTTCAAGCGGGAAATGCAACGGCACTCAGCAGCTATGCGCCAGCTTGTTCACTACAAAGGACACCCTGACCCCTTAAAAGGGGATGCCCTTAATAAGGCTGTCCGTGAAACTGCAAGTGAAGCTATTGCTGCTGTTTTCTCCACAGAGAACCCTAAACCTGCTGTTGCGACAGAAGGTCTTGGCAAGCGCATACAGGGCTTTGGAAATACTAATTTTGATCCATCAAGAGATGACAAAAAATCTTTCCTTAGTGAACTAAGTGAAGTAGTGGGCATCGGGAGTTCTTCCATTAAACAGGGCTTGACCAACTTTGCTGCCGCACGTTCAATGATAACAAATGATAATGGTGGTGTGTACAAGAGCCCAAACCTTCGTAGGTCTCTGACCACAGAAACTGATAGATGTGGTAGGTATGATCCAAGTGAAATTCAAAGTGAGAGCCGTGCCTCCTCTGGTGCTTCAAAAAATGTGGCTTCTGGCTCTTGGGGTCCAAGTCCATCCAGTTCTGCACTGACTGATGATACTGGCTCAAGTCAGTCAGGGGTTAAAACACGTGAGGAAAGACTTTTGGAGACAATTGTTACTACAAGCGGTGTGCGTTTGCAACCAACACGAGATGCTCTGCAGATATTTCTAACAGAAGTCTCCAAATTGGATGCAGTCGCTATGAGCTGTGCCCTTGAGAACAAACTAAATTCTCCATTATGGCAGGTGAGTTTAGGATTATCTTTTTTTCGGGGGGTCTACTTTTAACCTTTTGAGAACACTCATTTACAACTCAAATAAATTGGCTAAAATTCTAGTCTAAATTATGGTCCTAACTCTCTTGACATTTGACAAGTGGCAAGTGTATATTGCATGGACAAATCAATTTTTTTTTCTCATTTATTCATGGTTACATGTGTGCACTTTTGATAGTTTACTAATGTGGAAATTCTGGAAAGTGCAAATCTATCCAAAAGTTAATAAATGCATCTTCAGATTTAGAATGTCAAAAGGAAAACATTAGATATAAGAAAAGATTTATTATCCTCATTTTTAGCGAATGATGCAGACTAATTTCATTTCTTACCACAGACACTATGATTATCAACATCATTAGACTCTGCGGTCTGCGCATCTCGTATATAATTAGAAGTTGTATGTAATAGAGGTTAATGTATAAACAGCACTGTGCTTAAGTCAATGTCCAATTGTCAAGGCAGTTACCGTAATCTATTGAGCAAAGTCATATGAAAAATGCACATATGCTGTAAACTATTTGCATGAAAAAAAAATTCTTAGTTCAAGGACCTTTACACGACCACCCCCTGCTGTTGCAGTTCATGACATGTTTGAGCATATTTACCCAGCAGGCTTGTGGACTGGTCCTGATAATAGGTTAGGCGTTTATTTAATTGATCATTGGATTCATAATGTTTTGCCTTGTTTGCCAATACAAGCCAATTATTGCTGAATCAAATCAGGTTTATTTCAGGCAGGGGTTAGTGATATGGAGTATGTTCATTATTTGTGATGTTTGTTGACCTTGTTTGAATATTTTTTTTATACAACAGTATTTCACATCATTATATTACGTAGTTAGATCATATGGGTGTACCATCTTAGCTTACTAAGCATAGCATTTTCATTCACCTTGTGATGTTTGTTGACCTTGTTTGAATTTTTTTATACAACAGTATTTCACATCATTATATTACCTGGTTAGATCATATGGGTGTACCCTCTTAGCTTGCTAAGCATCGTATTTTCACCTATAGTGTATTAGATATTCATAAATATTTAATATATTTGTTTACTAAGGTTAGATCATATGGGTGTACCCTCTTAGCTTACTAAGCATACCATTTTCATCTATAGTGTATTAGATATTCATAAATATTTAATATATTTGTTTACTACTCAGGTTCGCATGAAGGCTATCTGTGTGTTGGAAGCCATCGTAAGGAAGCAGGATACCGATCCTTATTCCATCATTGCTTCATATTTCATTGAAAACAATGCTTCTGTTGTTAGATGCTGTGAGCTGCCACAGGTTTCTCTCAGAGAAAAGGCTTCAAAGGTGAGTCAGTTTGCAAAGCTGAATCACTTAAGGTAGAAACTTGTGCATATTCCATTAATCAAAGAAAATGTGAAATGACTTACCTTTTATTTCCTGCAAATCACTATTTGCCATACATTTTTTTCTTGCTTTTAACTCTCTTGGCCAAAGTTCTTGCTACCAGCAACTATCAAGATGTAATGAGCTGTATCACTTTTATTAGGTCTTAAATCTGCTGATCGGGGATCAACCTCCCGGAACAAAAAATCTTTCAGAAACAAAAACTACAATACCTGCTGCTGTTCAGATGCCTGATTTGATTGATACGGGGGATCAAGATAATCCAGGAATTCAAAGTTCAGCTCAGGAAAACAGTGAGCAGATAATGGGGCATAGTACATATGTTTCTTCGGTTGATGATTTGCTTGGTGGTGAATCTATTGCTGATATAAGTACGACTGCTAATGGTAATGGAAGTGATCCATTTGCAGATGTATCATTCCATGAGGCAGAGATCAAGGAGACTAATGACCTATTTTCAGGGATGACAGTAGAGGAAAAATCATCAGCCGCCATGCATGATAACTCTTCGATAAACAAAAATGAATTGCCAGATATATTTGGCAGCAGCCCTGAGCCATTCTTCCAAGAAAGAGTTGAGGACAAAGGTACCGTCAATGATTTGATGGCTGGTTTGAACCTAAATGGAACTGCCCAAGCTCATCCTGGAGTTAAAGCAGAATCAAAGTATAACCTCAATGGTTCACAGTTCTTCGACATGAACAGTCAGACTAGCCATGTGGTAAGTGCTGAAGCATTGAATGGTATTCTTGGTCAAAGCTCCTTTTATCAGCAAGTTCCGTTGCAGTACAACTTGCCACCACAAATGCTATTCAATCAATCATTTCCTGGGCAGCAATTAAATTATGGTTCTATGGGGGCGGTTCTTGCTCAGCAGCAGCAGTTGTTGCAAAATTTAGGAAATTTCAATGCTGGACTGGGACATTTGTCTTCCAATTCAATGAACAGTGGAAATGCATCTGTGCTTCCAGATATTTTCATTTCAAGTAATCAACCTCAAAATCATGTTGCTGTGATGAGCAATTCAAAGAAAGATGAAACAAAAGCTTTTGATTTTGTCTCGGTATGCATTTTCATTTAGTGCTTATTTACTCATTTTTTATCTCGCACAGACATCAGTTGCAACTTGCACTTGGTACTACCTGCAGTCACAATTAAGTGATGTTTTGGACATAGGCATGGTCTCTAAAACATCTTTGACAACCAATTCTATTGTAAATATTTTTATAACCTAAATAATAATATGCAAGTATTTTTCAAGACAAATCTAATCATATCATTTTCATACGGTCAATTTAAATATTAATAAAGATATTGTTGGTCAAAGTTAACATAGTTTGACTGGACGCAAAGACATCATTTATTTTTGACTGGAGTGAGTATTAGATTTATTATTTTTTCCCGTTCTGCATGGTATCTAATTAATAATTTCTAATTTCTTAATGCCCCACTGCAAGGTTGTATAGAATCTGAGTACTTGATATTATTCTTAAAAATAATCCGATATATTTCATACACTGGGACTGTGAACTTTGATCTTTCTAAGCTCTTATGCCTTTGGGAATTGCAAGTGGAGAGCTATAGGTCTGTGGACTGAAGAAAGAAAGTATGGTTGTTCAGGGGGAAATTGGGCAGGTACAAGGCTGCCTAAATAATTTCTGTAGTGTTGTGTTGAGCTGTCAATGTTGATGGGATGTGATGAGGAGCAGCTGGTAGAACTTAGGAGGAACAATGTCTGGCATCATGCGTATTTGTGATAAGATGTCTAGATCGTGTGGAGTCTGTTCAGTCACTAGGGTGCTCGCTGCTCCAAGAAAGCCTGTACCGTTTTATGCTGCATTCCTTTTCCAATGCAAAAATAAGGGATCATACATTACTTTATGTTAAATTTATTGGACTTTGGTACCGCTATATTTAATACTACAATAGTACTGCATAAGATGTATTATCATCGTTCTGACATTTGAAGCATCCATCTGTGTTGTTAGCAACAACCTCGCTGTTTTTTCCAGGATCACCTTGCAGCAGCACGTGGTTCAAAGAAGTAACCCGAACAAGCGATGTGCATGTCCAGATTGTGGAAAGAACAGAACTCTTATGCTTCACGTAAATGGTGCACATCTCGTCGCAGCTTCACCGATTAGCTGCATGAATCACATGGCTGGTTTCGCACAGCGTGCTTCAACAAATGAGTTAAGGATTCTTGCATATGGTTCAAAGACGGGATATTGTGTTGTATCATGTATTTAGACAAAGGTCGATTTTATGTTGAAATAAATCGTATCTTCCGACTTTCTTTTCATGTCTTGCCCTTTTTAAAGAGTCAGACATTGTATATGGCGATCTGCAGGCGGTATTTTATTTTATTTTATTATCACTGTACAACTACATCTTGGTTATTTTGATTGGAATTGTACAGTTCGTTAAATCAATAAGAGGCGCAATATGAGAAGAATGCCTCATGATAAACAATTGTACAGTCGTACGTCGACTGGAGTGTACCTGCAAGCTACCTGCAGATTATGTATTGTTGGGCAAGGTAGCTACAGAAAAAATGCCCCGCGATGGAGAGGAAGTATTAAGTGAGAAGTAGGCTTGAACTGGGTGAGTATGAATCAGTTGACAATATGGCCAAAGCCTACGCATAAACAACTGTTGGACCGAAATGGCGACAGAGGGGGTTGAATGTCGATCACTAAAAAAATCGACCCCGAGTATTCGCATGAAAAACTCAACTCCAATAGCTATGGGGCTATGAAGTTGATAAGGAACAGGCGCTAATAAAAAAAACAAGAGAGATGAGCTCAAAATATTGTAAGGCAAGAGATTGCATACACGGTAAGAAAACTAGCAGAAGTTGCTGCCACGGCAGGGAAATGATGCCACGGCAAGAAGGAAATGCTGCCACGGTAGGAAATTTCTGCCAGCCGAAACTGAAAAGAAATAAAAAAAAGGTGCACCCAAAAGGAGACAACCATGTGCTGCAAATAGGGGTGGAAAACGGTAACGGATAATTCGTTTTATCCGGTATTCGTATCCGAGAAAACATAAATGTGGTAAGCAAAAATCCGTATTCGAAAATATTCGTATTCGAGAATATTCGTATCCGTATTTAAGAGTATTCGTATTCGTATTCGAGAATATTTGTATCCGTATTCGAGACTATTCGATCCGTTTCTAGAACATATGAAAAATTCGTACAAATTTTGTGATTCAAAATTTGAATTTAGGCGATTTAAAACTGGTAACCGGTCAAAAACCGGTGAAAAATCGGTAAAACCGCTAGGAATCCGTTTTATCCGATATTCGTATCTGAGAAAATCCGTATTCGAAAATATCCGTATTCGTATTCGAGAATATTTGTATCCGTATTTGAGAATATTCGAATTCGTATCCGTATTCTTTTGAAAATATAGATTCGTATTCGTATTTGAGACTATTCGACCGTATCCGATCTGTTTCCATCCTTAGCTGCAAAGTACTGAAAAGGAGAACTAATGAACTGCAGCAGCTGAAAAATCCAAAAGGTAAAAGAGTCTCTCGGGAGAAAGAAGGATTCAATTGGATGATTACTTGAACCGAGTAAAGTATGGACTCTCTGTAGCAAACAAATAGCTTTCGGATGGCACAAAAACGGATGGCTGCAGAATTTTTGGGAAAAGCAAAGAATGGCTCTACGAACAGCAACTCAAAGAAATCTCATCCATCACCAACCGAGAGCATTAAATGGGAATGAAACTAATGGCCGAAACAGCAAATAAATGCTAGACACTGCTGGCCGGACTGGACACATACTGTCCGAACAAAAAACTACAGAACTGGTTGGACTGCTTGCAATGATTTTGCTATTTCTTGTGCTAGCCGAAAATAACTATGTGCTGTCCGAGAGACACACAGAGCAAAGGTCAAAGCCCAAGTGCTTGTAGTTCTTTAGTCTCTTGAATCTGAACCTCTTGTTTATAACTAGGACTTGGCTTCAGATCAAGATAGCAAGAACCAAGGCTGAACAAAGATGGAACAAGAAACTGAACCAAAAACACATGAAGATACAAGAACACAAAACAACTCAAGAACAAAGAGCTCAAACACAAGATATCATAAACACGATACGGAGACATACATGATTAGAATAGGAGTTTTACATCTCAGCTCACTTCTCTCTTACAATTCATCTAAAACTCCTCATACATGCTTGAGAATCAAGAACTCATAGCACACATGCATAGGAGACACACCCACTCTTTCAACCACTAAAGCACAAAGCAAAAAGCCCTAAAACCCCTCTTCAAGTCATGCCAACAACCAGAAAACACACTCCTATTTATAGCATTTCTTGATGGGTTTACATTTTGCTTTGCCCGTTTTACCCTCCATGCTTTGCCCGCTAACCCACTTCCTTTTGCAGTCTTGCGCTTTTACCGAAACGCCCCTGCTGCAACTTCCGAGAAGCTTCCGCGTTCCTTGCCTCGCACGCCTCGCAACCACCTCGAGTCCACGTCGTCTTCGACACATCCCGACCGTTCTGACCTCAGCGCCACCTGCGCCTAGTCCGGTCCACCGTGTCTCGCCACGACTCCGCCTCGATGTCCTGCAGCCAACCAGACAAGAAACACATCAAATAGCACCGCTCGATACATTTAAGCATAAATGCCTTAATGAAATAGCCCAAACCTGACAAGTCGACATAATACTCATCCTAACCACTTTGACCAGGTTTGACCAAGTCCGACCGAGCCCGATTGCACCATGCAACGTCAAGGACCGAACCAACCAAATCAAACTCGACTTCCCTAAACCGATGTCAATTACTCATCACACACACGGGACGACCTCCACATGGTCTCTCAACAACACTTTATCAAACAGAAAGAATTGTGCCAGAATTTCACGTGACAAGATCTTATGATGAAACGGGTCGTTTATGATCTCGTTAGGAGTTGGTAAGAAAATAAGCTTGCATATATTGATAGAACAAATTTGCCATTATGTGGATATCCAGCACTTGCCCTATCAGCGAATGCACCCTGCAGCCATATGATCTTGTCCTCGATGTTTTCCAGCCGTTGGATCCTTGGCTTGAATAACATTGGTAGTAATAAATAGAAATGAATTCACCTTTTGTTCAATCTTGATATTGTGTGCTATGGTCGTAAGCATTTGTGGTATGGTTACATCATCTTCCCCTTCTTGACAAAAAACCATCCTCAGTTTTAACAAATAGGTAGCCTCATGTATTGCATGATCTTGATCATAAATATCGGTATATAACAATAGACGCAACGAACTCTCATTATATAATATCATAAGTTCTTTATCAAACAAAGTGAAATCTGATTGAAACGAACTCACCTGATAATTTAAGTGTTGTGTAGGAGCTCTTGTAATTGGAA
This sequence comes from Dendrocalamus latiflorus, assembly GCA_017311315.1. Lineage (NCBI taxonomy): Eukaryota > Viridiplantae > Streptophyta > Magnoliopsida > Poales > Poaceae > Dendrocalamus > Dendrocalamus latiflorus. The sequence continues at coordinate 10,108,939 of CM029664.1, forward strand.
CAACAAGTATAGCAAATATGGTTGTATCAATAGGGTACATGTTTTCATCACAGTCGTCTCCCTGACCGAGCTAGCCGGCTAGTCCCCCCCAATGCGCCCCTGCAAAGCCTCTGTCAATCCCTCTTGCTCACCTCCTTGGCCCCCGCCTCAATCACCTCGTGCGGTCGCACCCTCGTAGCTCAGCCGCCACCACCACGCCAGGATCGTCAACAACAACAAATACACACGCACACACACCAAATCATCCAACTTAAGCACATGTTCCAATGAGGAAGACAGACATGAGCTCAACCGCACCATCCAATTCAACCCAAATTAACCAGAAACACCAACGAGAAAACAAGACAACCAAGGCCGACCCAACAAGTAGCAAGAAGTTGTCCGCCATGTCACGCTCCTGGTTGCTCCAGGCCATGCTGTTCACCGTTGCCGTGTTCTAGAAATGCAGCAGGGCCATGTTGAGCCACCCTCACTGCATATGTCCAGGCGCGCCTGCCAGGAGTGCGCTGGAAGGTGTGCACCTCCACAATGTCCCCATTGCACATGTCATGGCATGACACAAACAACGACCACTGGCCAGTGAGGTAGTATGTCCAGCGGGTCACCCGGTCGCGCTTTAGTACCATGTGGTATGGGCGGCTCAAGCGGTCAAATGCTAGCACAGGTATCCTACCGCACTCCTGCTGAACACTAGGTGGCGCTTCCCCATTGTAAGCATGCTCAGGAGCGACGAGGTCCTGACCAGGCTATCGGGGAGGATGAGGCATGCCTTGTCACGACTGTGGTATGAGGGGCTAAGTCACTTAGTGAGCACCAGCGCTGGCCACGAGATGTAGAGGCGGAGCAACTCAGCACGCAGACCTTCATCCCGCTCTCGTCACTCATCTTTGCGGCCGCTCGCGTCGCCTTCCATAGTGAGAAGAACCGGTGGTTTCCCGAACTTGCCATGGCGGTGGCCAGCCATCTCCTAGAGTTTCGAGGCCATCTTATATGGGTGGTACCACACGAATCTCTTCTTGGGCAGGAGCATCTTTGGTGAGACGCCGATGAGGTGTCAGAGTTCTGAAAAACTGGAGAGCCTTAAGTGATATGTTGAACATTTCAGTTATCCAAGGGTTGAGATTCACCCGTAACCCTTTGTTAAGTTACATATTGTGGTCTTAAGGCTGGTACTGAGGTTTATGAAGATCGGGCGATCAAGATCCATAGATAATGTGTCGCTAGCATCCTGTGGCTAGAGTTCGATACGGTTTTCACTGTTTGCCATCTTCACTCCTTTTCGTTACTGTTCACTATTTGTTCCTGTTACTTTTGTCGAAGTGTGTTGATGAGATAGTTGCAGATCCTATATAAGCATCCACAGTGTAAGGAATATGTTATGAAACGAAAACCCTAGTTATTGCTCTGTACTTTACCCTATTCTTGTTCTTACTTCCCCTTTTGCCAAATCACAATTTATCCCCCAAATTGATTATGAAATCCAATTAATTTGGGCTTAGTTAACTCGGGTCCTGACATCTTTGGTATAAGAGTGAGGTAACTCTTAACTGTGATCAGATCTTGAGTTGTCCTAGAGTAGTGAGGGTTGAGGAATGAGTTTCCTTGGTAAAATTCCTATGCTAGCTTGGGGAGATTCAAATCTGTGGTGAGAGAGTGTGGATCTGAACACTAGCAGTGAGGGTTTCGAAGGATTTGATCTCTTCTTATAAAATTCCAGATCTACTAGGGAGGCATGTAGGCACGGGTTGTTGAGATGCAAAAGAAAGCAGAACCCCAGAGGAAGAAGTTAAGGCAACACTTGTGGGAGATATGGAGGAGATCAAGAATGACATGGCCAAGCTGCAGCAACAGATGGAGTTCAACTCGAGCAGTGTGCAAGGGTAGATGAGCCAGCTTCAGAAGCAAGTTTAGAAGAACTCCACTAAAATGGAACAAGTTGTAGAAATGCTCAAGACCATGATGGACGGTAGAGGGAGAAGAAGGCTTTGAAAAGCTTCCTACACCAAGCAGTTGCCATTTAATTGCACATCATTTTAATGCAGGTAACCAACATAGTGACATTCCACCTCTGCCTTTCATTATGCCTCCTGCAAACATAGGTCCTCCGGTAGTACTACCTGCCCTAGGAGCCAACCCTAATGTGTATAATGGAGTAGCAACACCTGTTGGACCCATTGAGAATACTGCTACTGGTACATTTGGGGTTAGTGTGTATCCATCAATGTTAGCAAATGGAACCTTTGTACCACAATTCATTACCTCTAATCCACCTTTTATGCCTCCATACATTCCACCAAATTCCTACTCCTTCCAACTACTTGGGTACATGCCATATGATAGAGGTAGCCATCCATGGGGGTACCACTAGCCAAGAGCATCGGGAGTACCACATGCCTCAATTGATGGGGGAAATCAGTACACCCATAACTTCAGCAAAGGATCAAAGTTGGAATTTCCAAATTTTGATGGAGGGAACCTTGAAACTTGAATAATGAAAGCTGAAAAATGTTTTGAGTTGGGAAACACCCCTGAAAACCAAAAAGTACCCATAGCTAAAGTATACCTCATTGGAAGTGCAAATGAATGGATTCGTAGTAATGCCATTTACACCAAGAATTTGAGTTGGCAACAATTGTATAGCATGATTTGTAGGAAGTTGTAGCTGAAACTAGATGTGATATTACTAAATCCTTTAGGTGGTTAACATAGACTGGAAGTGTAGAAACTTACATTGACAAGTTTGAAAGTCTAATGACATTGGTTAGAATGAACAACCCTGAATTGCAACAAAAGTGCTTCCTGGAATACTTCATTTCAAGTTTGAAGAACTACATCAAGATTCCCTTGAAGTCCCACAACCCAAATTTTTAGTAGAGGCTTATGCTCAGGCTAGAAATTATGAGAACAGTATTCCTTACAAGAAGTATACAACTTGGAACCCTGGAAGTGTCAACAAGAATGTCAGTCAGGGACATGCCCAAATCAAGGAGTATAATGCAGGGGTTAAGAAGGAAACCAGAGAGAAACCAGCTGCTAGTACAAACAACAAGTAGGCAGGAGGAAAGTGCTTCATATGTCAAGAATCATGGGTGCTAGGGCACAACAAAGTGTGTAAATTTCATAAACAAATCCACTTAGTAACAATTGAAGTTGAGGAAGAAGTGGAAGAAAATCCAGAAGGGGAGTATAGTACACCACCTAGAAGTCCAATGCACCAAAAAGGAGTAGAGGAGGTGCTAGAAATTTCTTTGCATGCTGTGTCTGGCACTATTATTGAGGCTACCATATTTACACTGAAGATAAACATTTAGAAGGTTAGTACAATAGCCTTGGTGGATAGTGGCAGCGCCGCTACTTTTATGACTCCAACAGCCATGAAGACCAAGTGCAGAATGGGAAATCATCCACCTGTGCAGGTAGCAGTGGCAAATGGCATGACCCTACAGAGTAGTTCCAAATGTGTGGCCTATCAATACACTATACAGGGAGAAACATTTTTGACTGATTTCATAGTACTTGTGCTCATAGGGTATGATGCCATAATGGGGGTTGATTGGATATACCAACACAGTTCAATAAGTCTGAATATGAAAGGCAGGGAATTCAACATTTGCAAGGAAGAAGAAAGGAATGTTACATTTATTGATGAGACATACCCTAGGAAGAATTGTGTGATCACTTCCCAAAAATTGAAAATACTGATGGAAAAAGGGTGTGCGGGTGCCCCTATCTATGCCAAAGCTGCTCAGGTAGAGAGTGATGAACAACAAAATCCAGTAGAACTGGAAGAAGTACTGGCGCCATTTGCTGATGTCTTTGAAGAATCCAGTGAGCTACCTTCCACCAGAGAATGTGACCACACCATCCATTGATGCCCAAGTCCAAGCCAGTCAATGTTAGACCTTATAGGCTGCCCCACTACAAGAATGATACCATGGAAGTATTGGTAGAGAACTTATTGTATTGTCAGACTATAAGACCTAGTGTTAGCCTCTATTCTTCCTCGGCTATACTAGTGAAGAAGAAAGATGGGATTTGGCGGTTATATACTGACTATAAACAACACAATGCCATCACTATGGAAGAATAAGTATCCTATCCCAGTGATAGAGGACCTATTGGATGAATTGCATGGGACCAAATATTTTTCTAAAATAGACTTAAGATCAGGCTATCGTCAAATCAGAATGAGCCCAGAGGACATTTTTAAAACAACTTTTAATTCACTCTCATGCCATTATGAATACTTAGTGATGCCATTTGGGCTAACTAATTCCCCTTCTACCTTCCAAGCACCGATGAACCAAATCTTGGCAGCCTTTCTAAGGAAATTTGTTTTGATATTCTTTGATGACATATTAATCTATAGTGCTATGCTGGAGGAGCATCAGAAGCATGTAGAGCAAGTCCTTGAAGTATTGAGGAAGAACAAGCTATATGCCAAGAAAAGCAAATGTGTTTTGTCAGTTGCAAGTGGAGTATCTAGGGCATGTGATAAGTGGCAATAGAGTGGCAACTGATCCAGGAAAGATTAGGGCAGCCCAACAATGGCCAATACCTAAAAACACAATTCAGTTGAGAGGATTTTTAGGTCTGGTAGGGTATTATAGGAGGTTCATCAAAGGTTTTGGAACATATGCAGATCCATGTTTCACTCTTTGAAGAAGAATGCTTTTCATTGGAGAGAAGAACAACAACATTCCTTTTTGCAGGTTAAGGAAGCTCTCACCCATGCACTAGTTCTAGCACTCCCAAATTTCAAACAACCGTTCATTCTAGAGACTGATGCAAGTGGGAATGGCCTAGGAGTAGTATTTATGCAAGGTGGTAGGCCTATCTCTTACATGAGCAAATCTATTGGCTCAAAGGCTACAACCTTGTCTACTTATGACAAGGAAACATTAGCTATATTGGAGGGATTGAAGAAGTGGAAGCATTACTTGGCAGGCTCCACCCTGATTATAAGGATAGATCAGCAAAGTTTAAAATATATCACTGAGCAAAGATTGACTAATGGCATACAACACAAGCCGCTGGTTAAGTTGTTGGGGTATGATTATAAAGTGGAATATATGAAAGGAAGAAAAAACAAAGCAGCTGATGCTTTATCTAGAAGGAGCTGCCTTGAAGGAAATATGGCAATCACAGTGGCCATACCTCTGTGGGTTTTTGAAGTGACACAAAGCTATGTTGGAGATTAGAGATGTCATGAGTTAGAAGGCAAGTTGAGAATTGATGCCAACAGTTCCCCCTCCATATACACTGAGCAGTGGCATCTTGAAGTACCATGGCAGAATCTACACAGCTACTAATACTAATCTTAAGGAACAATTGCTTAATTCATTTCACAATTCAGCATTAGGTGGCCATTCAAGAGAAGGGGCAACTTAATTATTAGAGAATGAAATTGTTGTTTTATTGGCCAAGGATGAAGGCTATGGTCACTGAGTTTGTAAAAACATATTATGTATGTTAGAAGAACAAAGTAAAAAATGTGCCATACCTAGATTTGTTGCAGCCACTTCTAGTTCCAGAAATGGCATGGGCTCACATCACTACAGATTTCATAGAATGATTACCAAAGTTTGAAGGGAAGGGTGTGATAATGGTGGTGGTAGATAGATTTACAAAGTATACCCATTTCATACCAATGAAACATCCTTATTCAGTACAGGATATAGTTGATCTCTTCCTAGACAATGTGTATAAACTACATGGTCTTCCAGTGGTGATAATTTCTGACAAGGACAAAGTTTTCACTAGCAATCTGTGGCAGGAACTTTTCAAAGCCCTGGGTGTTAAATTGAGGCTTAGTAGTGCCTACCACCCCCAAATAAACGGCTAGACAGAGAGTCAACCAATGCCTTGATAATTACTTGAGATGTAATACCTTTGATAACCCAAAAAGATGGCGTTCTTGGTTGCCCCAAGCAGAGTGGTGGTACAACACAAGTTTTCACACTTCCTTGAAAATGACACCTTTTGAAGCATTGTATGGCATGAAACCACCCCTGATTTTAGAGACCATGTTACTAGAAGCTACAGTTGAGGAAACTAGGAACAAGTTGCAGAGTAGGCAAGCTGCCTTTGAGGTTATCAAGGCTAATTTGGAGAAGGCCAATTCCAGAATGAAGTTATTTGCTGAGAAACACAGAACTGAAAGAAACCTGGAGGTAGGGGACAGGGTTTATCTCAAAATGCAGCATTATAAACACAGTGCTTTGGGATTACACAAGCTACTGAAGCTCCATTCAAGATTTTATAGGCCATTCAAAATCATGGGCAAAGTCACCAATTCAGCTTATAGGCTTTCACTACCTGAAGGATGTCAAATTCATCTGGTTTTTCCATCTTAGTTAGCTCAAAAAAACCTGGGACCTAAGGTGATTCCAAGCACATAGTTGCCTCTGGTGGATGCCCAAGGACATATTTTGACTACCCATTGTTGTCCTAGAAGGAGGGTAATACCCAAAAATAATGAACTTGTGGTTCAATGGAAGATTCACTGGGCAAATTTGCCTCTTGAAGCTGGAGCTGCAACCTGGTAAGATGTCGACTTCATCACCAGGATCTTTCCACAATTCAATCCTTGAGGACAAGGATCTCAAGGAGGGAGCAATTGTTAGAGTTCTGAAAAAACCAGAGAGCCTTAAGTGATATGTTGAACATTTCGATTATCTAAGGGCTGAGATTCACCCTACCCATTTGTTTAAGTTACATCTTATGGTCTTAAGGCTGGTCCTGAGGATTATGAAGATTGGGCGGTCAATATCCATAGATAGCATTTCGCTAGCAGCCTGTGACTGGAGTTCGATACCGTCTTCATTGTTTGCCATCTTGACTCCTTTTTCCGTTACTGTTCGCCGTTTGTTCCTGTTACTTTTGTTGAAGTATGTTGACGAGATAGCTATGAATACTATATAAGTAGCCGCTGTGTAAGGAATATGTTAAGAAATGAAAACCATAGTTATTGCTCTCTACTTTAGCCTATTCTTGTTCTTACTTTCCCCTTTTTGCTAAATTGCAATTGGTCACCAAATTGATTATGAAATCCTATTGTTCGGGCTTAGTTAACTCAGGTCCTGACACGAGGACCTCACCAGATACATCCCCCTTGATGGGTACTGTCATCGGAAACCCAAGAGTGGACACCAGATGTTGACGGAATGTATCCCTCTCGCAGGCCGGCTAGTTCTTGGGGAAGGAGACGAGAGTGCCAGCCTAACAACAGCGAGTTCGGGGGCTGGACCGGCGCCTAGCCCTAGTAGAGTGACAAGGTGGGGCACCTAGTCCTGGCAGAGTCCCATGGCGAGGCAACATCCGAAGGGCACCGCAGGGGTGGCATGGAGGCGGCAATGGCAGGACAAAAGTGGAAAGGGGTAGATGGGAGGTGGCAGCAGAGGCAAAACGGAGATGACAGTGGCGGTGGTGGCCTTATGCTTGGAGGCCAAGTTGGTCTGGGGGCTGGAAGGGATGGGCAGAGGGGGACAGGAAGGCAGATTCGATAGGCCCCATCCTCTTGCACGAACGGGATGATTGCGTTGGCCGCTGCAATGCCCTTGGCAATGGCAGGGTTGTCTATTTCCCTACCTGGAATTGCTATATATCATTCAAGATAAAATTCTTGGGCTTTCAATCGATTTTCTAACAACTGTTTGTTCTTTGAGATTCGGCTTAATTCCGGAAATTGTTCTGCTGTTAATACAACGCCCAACCACCCCAGTGCTATCTATACACAGAAATGAACTGGCAGAGTAGCGGCAGTCTGCAGTCTGCACCAACGAAAATAAGATAGATCTGCTCAACGCTGCATGGTCACATATCTTGGGCTCAGAAAGAGCTGCCCGTCGGCCGCCACAACAGTCAAGCACGCCTCCAAAATCTCAGATAACTTCATGACAATGCACTTTCAATGAGCTCAACGAAACCGGGGGGCGACATTGGTGGCATTGCTCCTTCCTGAACATCAATCATCTCCAGGATCTTTCTTGCAGTTGCTTGCAAATTGTCAGTACCAAGTTCTTTCAAAATTGTGGATTGAGCAGCTGTCATATTTGCGTGGATAGACTCCTTGTTTTCAAGACCGATGTTAGATGGCTTCGCTTTAGAATGTGTTTTGGCAGAAGTTACTGCAGTGGTGAAGATGCCAGATTCCTTGAGACCACGAATAATAGCCTGCAAATATGAGGCATAGCTTAGCAGCATTCCAGAGATGCTACATTCTGAGTTAGTGCCTTCAAGACTGAGATTAAGACTCAGGCTTACCATTGGTGCATATATGCGTGTTAAAACACCCTTCCTCAAAAGTTTCAAATTGGTATCTTTGTCATTCCATACAACATGTTCCCGGAACCTGAACAAAAGTAGCCGAACAAATATAATATCGTACTTCAGGCGAGGGGTAGGAAGGGAGGGGTTGCAGAGGAGTAAGGTTGTTACCAGTTCCTCATCTCCTCCTCAGTAGCTGTTGATGCAATTATAAAGGCCTGACATGACATAGTGGAAAGGCAAATTTATTAGTTTTCTCGAATTTATTAATTAGCTATACTTTGCAAACAAAATATCCTACTAAAGCTGCATCAGTGTTTTTTTGGCAAAGCTAGAATATATAAAAAGGTTGTTAAGAAAGTCAGCTTCTCATTCTTAAGAGCCACTGTGATTCGTATCATACTTCTGCATGCTGCTACATTTTAAATGATATCATGCACTACTTCAACCAGAAAAATGCATGATATTTGACCACGTAACCATAGGTCAACAACAAATGTTACACAGGTGAGCAAAGGGAAAGAAAAAAGTACTCACCAATCTGTCGAATTCCAAGATAAAACATCGCTTCACATCTTCCTTTGTTGGCTTGCAGCCACACCTATCCCTTCTTGAAGTTAAGTCTGAGAACTTTGTGTAAGTGTAATGCAGAATAGCAGCCTCCTCCAACTTGATTTCACTACAGGAAAAGAAAGAAGATGACTAAACCATCCAGTAGATACTGACTAAAATTTGCTCACTGAACACTCTTTTTTCGATTTTTCTAAAAAAAGATCCCCACAATCCACATATTCAGATATCTGCCATCTTACTTTGGGGTTTTCATGTAATTATGCCATCTATGAGCACCATTTGGACGCAGATGTTCCTGAACCCTCGCGGCTGATTTCCCATTACCATACGTGAGGAAGTAGTTTGGATTACCACGTGTTGCTTCTTTGTATAGGCCAAAATATGTATCCTTTGGAAGATGATCATAATTTTTCTTAAACATGGAAACCTGCAGGTACACAAACTTGGTAAGAATTTATGAAGTATTTGATGGATGGTGCATCTGCTATCAAATCTACCCAAAAAAAATGGCAAGAAACCAAACAACAACAGCTTGAAGCATATGGATGCACATAATTGATCAAACACAACTTACAACCATCAATCAAGAAATTGTGTAATAAAGTTATGAAAATTGCCACATAGAGATAAGATTATGATTTCGTAATGGCATATTGCATATCAACTAAAAAAACTGGCTAACTGGCCTCCATCTCTCCACCAAGCAGCAAAACATTATCCTCATGAAGCTGCTTTTCTTTTGACAGGATGCACAAAAGGTGAAAGATCCTTCCACCAGTTCAGGTTTCAACTTCCAACTTCTAAGTAGTGTAATCCAAAAGAAGGCTAGCATTGTGATTAAAGCAGGGCAATTCTGAGTCCGTAATTTCAAGCATGGACCTGGACCCCAATGAGGAAATAACAAGGACTTTTGCTACCAGTTGCTACAATTGGTGAGCTTCTCTTTGATTTTCTCACACAGCTTCCTCATGGACACAAAGTTCTAATAGCATGATTTCAATTACAGGCAAAAATCTTGCTTTCAATACTTCACTAATACTAAAGCATTGTATAAGATGTTTGCAAAATGTCAAGTAATCAATATTTTTCTCGGGAGTTGTATTTTTTTAGTGTGGTTTCCACTGAACTGTGCCTTATGTCATGGTATAGAGCCAATCTTTCCTTTTCTTTGAATATGTGTTATCAATAATAATAGCTTACATACCTCAGTAAAAGGATCTTTGATGTCATCCCGCTCAATGCTGCTCTCCTGAGAAACAATATATAACAATCAGATGTGAAACAGGTTACCTTATTCAGCAACAGATTAGTTCAGCAACTCACATAGTTGGGGAAGATAACCATGTCAACATTATCAGGAACATCTAAGAGCAATCGCCTCAGGGAGTACTCACGGGCACCCGCTGGATGAATTAACTCATCAGTATCAAGATGAATGATCCAATCCATTCCAGCATCCTGCGATAATCAAGCAGAAGAAGCTCATATCAAACTCACCATGAAATACAAAGCTTTTCCAAAATCCAATTAAAGCATGTAAAATTCCTCCATAAGTATAGTAGATAAATTATAATCGTGTCAATGTGTGCCGACAATTGACTGATGTAAACTCACATCCTTTATATGGCATTGGTGCAATAGCAAAACATAGTAAAGCGATTGGAGTTAATTGAATTTTTATTCAACAGCAATAGCACTTGGGCTGACATTTATAGTTGACTGCGAAAGGAAACATATATTTTTATTAAGGAGTAACTATGGTACACGTGCTTCGTATTTTATGCACTTTACTACACTTATTCCACCATCCACTACCCATCCTACACGTGTGGGAAGTCGAAAATAATGTAATAGCCATCTATTTTACAACCGTTACTTAAATCCCTAGACATCAGTGTAAATGTTGTGTTGTACTAGTGATGCAATGTAATGGTGTTGGTGCTACATAGTTCAATAGAGAGGATGAAACATGATATGATGATAATTATGGTTCCCCTCAGAAATTGAGTTGAAATAGCAAAATGGTAGCTGAAAATTTGATAAAATGAAGAGTGCTAATGCTTGTGAATCAAAGAATCAATAACTATTATGTTACTCTTTACAAAAGAAGGTGAACGTCAAGACTGCTATGTAAATAAACACTATCAAACAGATAAAAATAAACAGCTCATACCCTTGCCATAACAATAGCCATTTCCATGTTTAGTGATTGCTTAACAAATAGTTCGTAATTGCACGGCTTGTAAAAGAAACCTGCCAGCCAAGTCTCATTCCAAATGCGACTGAGAAAATGATTGAAACAACAAACAAAAGAAGTTTAGACGACCAAAACCTCAGGAATATACAGAAATAAACTTGTTGGCGAAATATACATAGTTCACTTGCACAAGGAAAACAGAATATAGGATCCAACCAACAACAATGCTTCAGAACATGCTTCAATCTCATAAAAAGTTCAATTAACAACATTGCAATAGTCTAATAGAAACAATTAACTTAACATGTTTAATATACCTCAACCACAACACTTGAAGTAAGGAAATAGTATCAGAATTTAACAATGCATTTCTTATCTATATCTTGTTGCAGAAGTGTATTATTTACAAGAATTGAATTTTACATTAGTTGTGGATAAAATTTCCAGCCGAACTTCAAATATGTACAGGAACTAGGTTTGTTAATTAAAAAAACACTCATATAACTGTTCAGCATATCACCAAACCTTCTGTCCTGTTTCTCTTTTAGTTCTTTAGTTCTGAAGATGACTTTCACGCCCTAAAATAGAGACGCAGAAAGTCAGAAACTAGATCATGCAAAAGTCACACAATGAAAGTACATGGAGAGACTTATTTACCCGAATAGATTCAAGGACTGAAGTAACAGCTGGTTTTGCAGCCTCTCCTTCAACAAAGAGAAAAAAGTGTGAAACACCAATGACCTTGTGATAATACAACCATGGAAGAATTTGGTGTAGGCCAGCAGATGTGCTTCCCGCAATACAGATCTGCAGTATCACGAAGAGATATCCAAGGGATATAATTAGTTCAACATGAGCATCATGTTGTGCTGCACAAGACTCTAGACATGTGTACTAGACTCACACTTAATACATGATTTGATGTTCAAATTAAATATTTTTTAGTACTATATTACTATATTTTAAAAATAAAATAGACAATTTGACATAGATACGATATTCTGGGGTTGTGGCATAATTTCAGCGGGTCTTCTCTACTTCATCAAATATGCACATATGCTGCAATTTTGATGGTGCATACAGGGAAAAATGTGCTAGTAAATCTTCACCAGTATGGCCCCATTTGCTAAAAACATAGAGTAACTGCAAGTTATGTAGGTTTTTTCATGGTATTCTGTCAAATGAACAATCTGGATAAGCATAAAGTATTTCAGTTCATAAGTCATTACTAAATTCTGCAAAGATCATGGTTCCACATCTAGTGAACACAAGATCTCACTGAGTCAAAGCAAAGTTCACCAAAATATTGTCGCTGTTTGCACAAATGCAAGATTGCAAGTCAACCAACCCACAAACTCTTAACATCCCAAGTTATGGAAGGCACACTCAACACTGCCCTGGGTCAAAATCCATCTACTAATACTATACCTCTAAGCAACTACTTTCATCCAAAAAATACCTCTAGGCAACTACTGATCTCTAGATGCAATCAAACATGATGATGTTTGTTGTAACAGCACAGCCTGAGTCTACAACAGCTAAATTGCACTTGAACTAACAATAAATTGCTGTAGACGTTAGGGCTTTGCAATAAGAAGTAGGAACAGACCTAGATACCAAGGTAAGATTTCCACCTATTAGGCACCAACTCAAAATCCATACAAAACCCACTCGATGGTATTGTACTAGTGTACTACTGCAAATACTGCACGATATAACAATTTCACATAGAAACACTATCTGATCTCATCCTCACAATCCCAGGAGCAACGTGATCGCACAAAATCGCTATTGTAAAATTAAAAGGGATAGACTATTGCACAGGCACCTAAAGTTGCACTTTGAATCACCTGAAGTTGCACATGTTTTTTTTGGAGGGGGCTGCAATTTTAGTTGACTGCAATTTCAGGTCACCTGAAGTTGCACTCTGAATCACCATTGCAGCTGTTTTTTTTAGGGGGCTGCAATTTTAGTTCATTGAGAGTGCAATTTCAGGTGACTGAAACATAAAAAAATTTCAGTCGCATGTGCAATAGCAAAACTGAAATTAAAAATATCGGGCGAGGTCGCGCAATATCGCAGCTCAACAGGCTACAAGCTAATCGGATCACATCTAAAATAAGCACAATTCCGTAGCACGAGATCACATCGAATCGCTCTAAAAACGGGATCTTTACGCGCAGATCAGATCGGAGGGGAAGCGCTGATCGCACCTTGGGGGTCAGGCCGGCGTCGGAGTCGAAGCCCCAGCCGCGGTAGAGGGAGATGCTATGGGGGGATGCGCTCCGGCCGAGGATCTCGGCGCAGTCGGCGGCCGCGGAGGAGGCCGACGAGGAGGAGACGGCGAAGTAGGAGCTGCCGCCCCCCGAGGAGGAGGAGGACGACGACCCGCGCGGGCTGTTCTCCATGCCAGGGAACCTCTGCGTGTCGGCAGGCCACGCGGCGCCGGCCGGGTCCCGCAGGCCGCCGCGCCACTGGAGCGCGAAGGCGAACGCAGCGAGTGCGAGCGGCAGCAGTGTGAGGAGGAGCAGCACGCGCGTCGCCAACGCCGCCGCCCCGCCACCGGCGGCGGCGGCGGAGCCTGAGGAGGAGGCGCCGCGGTAGCCCGCCATTGGGGAGGGTCGGTGGCCGGTCGGTGGAGAGAGAGGGAGTGGGCGTGAGGGCCTCCGCCTCAGTGTTCTTGTACACACTCGAGCGAGCGTTGCACTAGAGAGGCGCGCGTTATGCGAGCTGGGCCGGGATGGGCTTTAGTTGGGCTGGTGAAGTACAAGGTGTTGGGTCGGTAGGATTTTCTGGGATGGGCTGGGCCGGCCTAAATGACTATCATTTTGGGCCGTTCTTGTGTGGCTGACTGTGCTAGTAGTGTAGCATTGACCACTGTTTTTTTTACTGTTTCTTTTTGTTTTTCCTTTCTAGCGAGAATGACATCGTTGCCACTAGGGTTTCGCGAATTTGTAAGTTTGCCGTCTCGAAGGAGCTAATAGAGAGGTGCCACCGGAAATGTGCGAAATGGTTTTTTTAGATCAAATGATTGTATTGCCCTTCCTCAAAAAATACAAAAAGAAGAGGAGTTTTGCTCTGTTGAGCCAATTCATTGAACAGCTGTTGTGCAATCAACCATAGCCGTTGCCGACTTTTCACTTCGGCAAATACCGCATCCGGCACGCCAAGAAATGCCACACCGCGCCTCTCTTGACTGCCACCACCACAACTGACTTGGGGGAGGCGTCCACCGTAAGGAGCTCCTTCTTCTTCCTTTGCTTGGCCGCAGCACGCCCGTCCCACGCACATATGGCTTGGCGGGAGAGCACGATGGACACTACACCATAGCGAGGATGGTGAGTGCCCCTATGCGTCATCCACCTCCCCGTTGTCCCTGTGTGTGTCATGTGCCACCGCCTTTGCCCTACAAGCCTAACCCGACGCGCCTCCCACACGAGTTGTGGCTTGCGCAAGGCGTGAATGGTGGCAGCAAGCAAAGGCGGTGCGAGCAGAGGCGACAATCAAGGCACAAACGGTGGTGGCTTGGCGGCTGAACAAAGGTGGTGCGATGGGTGATGGTGGGCAGCGGTGCGAATAGCTGCCAGCGAGCAAGCATGAGTGTTGGCTCGGCGTGAACATAGGTGGCAAGGATGGCGCAAGCAGGGGATGAGTGGCCAGCAGCGAATTTAGAAGGCAATTAGTTTTGTGGTAAATTGTCTAGCTAAATTGTGGTAATTAGTTTTAGAAGGTAAGAATTTCTAGAACCTCCTATTCACTCCCCTCTAGTCGGTTATCCTTGATCCTACAAGTGGTATCAGAACTTGGTCTCTCGTTGATTTAGACTTAATCGTCTAGAGAGAAAAGGATAGCTAGTGAGGGGATTGTTATAGGGAAAGCACCTCTTTTTGATGACTCTAATTATTCTTATTGTAAAATTAGAATGTCTATTCATCTTAAGGCCATGAGTCCAAGATATGAAAAATTATAAATGAGGGTTATGCCATGCCTCTTGATCTACTATATCCCACGAAACAAGAGGGGCGTAATGCTCATTTAGATGCTCAAGTTATGAATGCTCTTTTTGCGTTTTGAACGTAGATAAGTTCTATAGAGTGAGCAATTTGGAAACCGCTCACAATATTTGGACCACCCTCTCTGAAATCCATGATAGAACATCCACGGTTAAAGAAGCCAAATTACATAGGCTTCGGATCAAATGTGAGGTATTTACAATGTTGTCTCAAAAGGACATTAATGAAATGTATTCTCGCCTCAACAACATTGTAAATGAGCTAAAAGGCCATGGCACGCCACTAATGGATATTGATATTGTAAGAAAAGTACTTAGGGTATTGTCGGAGAAATATGAGACGTTGTTGGCTCTCTTCCTCAACTCACCCAAGTTAATAAGAATGACACTAATACAACTCTTGGGAAACCTCATCACCAATGGGTTGTACAAGAAGGATAAGGAGGAGCTCTTTGAGCAATCCTCCTTCAAGGGCAAGAAGATCACCGCTTTCAAGGTTAAGGCGGTATCAAGTGATGAGTCCGAGGATAAAGAAGAGGACTCTGAGGAGGAATTGACCCTCCTTATGAGAAAGATGAAGTTCATGAAGAAATGTTCATACCAAAGTGCTAGTCATGAGAAGGGTAAGAAAGAGCACTCCTATGACAACATGTGCTATAGCAACATTCGTTGCTATGAGTGCAATGAGAATGGGCACATTGCCTTTCATTGCCCCATGAAGAAGGATAATAATGGTAAGTCATGCAAGAAGAAAGACTTCAATGGTAAGAAGAAACTTTTCAAGAAGCTTCACAAAGAGGGCAAAAATGAAGCCCACATCGGAGAGTGGAACTCTGATAAGGAGTACACGGACTCTGACTCTGATGCATATGAGTGCCTCAAGAAGAAGGGACTTGTCGGTATTTCCATCAAGGAGGCTCCATCTCTCTTCCCATCTCCTACATGCCTCATGGCAAAAGGAGAAAAGGTAAAATCCTTATATGACGATAAATCTTCTTATGACGAGCTTATGGACACGCTAGTAGTATTAAATAAATATCTTAGAAAAGACAAGTCAAAATTCAAGATCTTAAAGAGAGAGCATCTCTCTCTTAAATATTCTTATGAAAAGCTAAAAGAAGCTCATGACTTGTGTGTCCAAGAAAACTCAAGCAAAACTAGCACTAGTATTGGAATTACATGTGATATTTTTGATGACATGACTAGTGTAACAATTGCTAGAACTAGCATTTCTACTTCATGTGATGATTTGCTTGCTATGTCATATAGTTCTAATGTTGATTCAAATTATGGTAATATTAAGTCATATGATGCTAAGCTTATTGTTGAAAACAATGAGCTAAATAAGCAAGTGACAAAGCTTAACTAAAGCTTAGAAAGGTGCTTCAAAGGTAAAGCCACTCTTAACAAGTTATTGAGTAAGCAAATGTGCTCATTTAACAAGGACATACTTGGGTATATACCCAATAAAGGAAAGAAACCGGCAAGTAAGCCCACAAGGTTTGCGAGGCAAAATGGTAAATGTTGCCTCAAATGCCAGGAAATAGAACACATGTAACAAAATTGTCCTATTGGTAAGACTCAATCCATTGGATTATATGATTCTAGTAACATGCTTAAGAAATCTAGTGATAGTAGGATTATTGCTAGATTTGTCGGCACTTCAATTCTAGGTGCTAAAAAAAGGCCATTTGGGTGCCTAAACCCTTGGTTACTAACCTCTAAGAATCCAAACAAATTTAGGTACCTAAAAGAACCTAATTTTCTTTTGTAGGTGAACTACAACACCGGTGAAAGGCATTGGGTGCTTGATAGCAGTTGCACTCAACACATGACCAGAGATCAAAAGATGTCCACCACATTTAAGAATGGGAGCAATGAAAGGATCGCATTAGGAGACAATAGCAAAGAAATGGTTATAGGTTTGGGTAAAATCGCTATCTCAAATATTAAATTTTAATTTGCTATCCGTTGCTTATTAAATATTAAAAAGTAACCATTTCAAAAGAAAAGGAAAATGAACTTCTTTTTAAAGGTTTTAGATTTAGAAATATTTATTTTGTTGATTTCTCTTCTAGTGATTCATGTTTAAAATTTTATTTAATGCAAACACTTATTTGGGTTGGTTATGGCATAGAGGATTAGATCATGTGGGTGTGATTAAACTTAAAAAGCCTTTTCAAATATGACTGAGTGGTTGGCTTGAAAGATACGAGGTTTGAGGAAAATAGATTATGTAGCGCTTGTCAAGATGAGAAGCAAGTTGTAAATTCTCATCCTACCAAGAGTATCATGTCAACTTGTATGCCATTAGAGCTCTTACATATGGATTTATTTGGGCTAACAACCAATAAGAGCATCGGGACAATAGCTATTGTTTAATCATTGTGGATGATCGCTCTAGCTACACATGAGTATTCTTCCTACATGATAAGGCTGAAGCATCTGGCATTTTCAAAAGTTATTCAAAAAGGGCTCAAAATGAATTTGATTTCAAAAATAAGAAAACTAGAAGCGGCAATGGTTTCAAGTTCAAAAACACTAAAATTGAAGATTTTTGTATTGAACTTGAAATAAAGTATGAGTTTTCCAATACCTCCACTCTAGAGTAAAATGGAGTTGTAGAAAGAAAAATTGAACATTAATTGAAATGGCTAGTACAATACTTGATAAATATAATACTTTCGATAACTTTTGGGTTGAATCTATTAACACAACTTGTCATGCCATAAATCGCCTTTATTTGCATCATTTTTTGAAAAAGGCTTCTTATGACTTTCTCATTAGAAGAAGACCAAACATTTCCTAATTTAGAGTATTTGGTTGCAAATATTATATCTTGAGAAAGGATGTTCGGCTCTCAAATTTTCAAAGACGACGTGATGAAAGATTTTTGTTTGGTTATTCTTCAAATAGCAAAGCTTATCGTGTCTTCAACAAAAACTCTGGTTTAGTTGAAGAAATTTATGATGTTTAATTTGATGAAACTAATGGCTTTCAAGAAGAGCAAGAAAATTTGAATGATGTAGGTGATAAAGGACTAAGGCGAGTAATGGAGAACATGCAAATTGGCGGCATCTAGCCAAAGGAGGATCCAAGTGCATCTCCTTCAATGCTACCACCAAAAATCCACAATGCAAATGCAAAGGATCATCCAATAGATCAAATATTGGGTGATGTAAATAAGAGTGTTCAAACTCAATATATATAGCTTCATTTTGTGAACATTACTATTTCATTTCTTCTCTTGAGCCAAAATTTGTAGATGATGCACTAGATGTTCTAGATTGGGTGAATGTAATATATGAAGAACTTAACAATTTCACCCAAAATGATGTTTGGACATTAGTGGAAAGACCTAAAGAGCTCAATGTGATTAGCACAAAATAGATCTTCCACAACAAGTAAGATAAAAAATAGAATTATGGTAAGAAACAAGGCAAGACTTTAGTGATATGATATCTACGGAATTTGAGATGTCCATGATAGGAGAACTAAGCTACTTTCTTGGTCTTCAAATCAAGTAACTAAAAGATAGGACCTTCATAAGCCAAACAAAGTACGTGAGAGATTTATTCAAGAAGTTTGACATGAAAGATACAAAACCCATCAAGATCGCCATGGCGACAAATGGACACCTTGATCTAAATGAAAAAGGTAAACTGTTAGATTTAATGTTCTATAGATCAATGATTGGTAGTTTGTTTTAGTTTACAACATCTAGGCCTGATATCATGTTTAGTGTTTGCATGTATGCACGCTTTCAACTATCACTAAAAGAGTGCCAGTTGATGGTCGTAAAAAAGAATTCTAAGATATTTAAAGCATTCCTTAAGCATAGGCTTATGGTATCCTAAAAGTGCTAAATTTGATTTAATTCGATATTCAGAGATTATGCGGGTTACAAAGTGGATAGAAAAAACACATCAGGTAGTTGTCAATTGTTAGAAAGGTTTTTAGTGTCATGGTCTTCCAAGAAACAAAATTATATAGCCCTATCCATCGCCGAAGTCGAATATATTTCCGCGGGTAATTGTTGTACTCAATTGCTATGGATGAGTCAAACTTTGATGGATTATAGAATTAAATTTGATAAGATACCTCTTTTATGTGATAATGATAATGCAGTGAAAATAGCCAATAACCCGATCCAACACTTAAGAACCAATCATATAGATATACACCACCATTTCTTGAGAGATCATGTGAGCAGAGAGATATTATAATTAGCCACATTCGAACCAAAGACCAATTTGCAGACATTTTCACCAAACCATTAGTTGAAATCCGCTTTGCATGTTGAGGAATGAATTGAATGTTATAAACTACTTAAACATTGCTTAAACTCATGCCTCATACTTTCGTGTCCATTTGGTATGTTTGAGGTATTTTTGAAGGGTATTTTCAAATCTTTTTGCTAAAAATCTCTGTGTTCGTAAACACTATGTTCATGATTTCTTTTAGTCTTCTTGATGCATAATGATCCTGAATGATCTTTATTTTAGTGCAAAACTAGGGATCATTTGCATATTTCTTAAGATCAAGTTTAGTTTCTCAAAAGTTTCAGAAAAATCAAAACTACCGCTGTGCATTCTGCGGTACTTCGACTTTTTGGAACTACGGGCAATAAAACTGTGGAACTACTGTTTCTAGTTAGTTTTACAGATTAATTGCCATGCCTACCCTTTACATCCCATTCTGTCTCCTCAGTTCAGACCTTCCGATCCATTCAACCGCCTGCGCCCATACACTCTCTTCTCTACCCTCTCCAAGAAACTCCAAAACCACTTTGCTCGATCCACAAATCCACTTCATATTTCTTTGTTCCCTGGTGATTATTTGTATCCTAAAGGTTCAACTCCTCCAATCCATAAGGTAAATGGAATCAAAACCCTCCTTTTATCTTGTTCTAGAACCCTAAGTTCAAGTCTAGGTTTTGATCTAAAATACGAATGATTTAGAGTTATTTTTCTTGGGCAAATCAATACATTTGGTGTCTAATGATGTTTGTGCATCTATTCCATGGCTTCAATCCAAGAAAAACACCAAAAGATTCATACATTACTTACCCTAGAAAAGGTTCAGGGAAAACAGTACTACCACTTGATGAGTGTGGTACTACCGTAGTGCGGTCGTACTGGACTTTGAATGTTGGTACTACCGAATCTCGGTACTATTGCTGCTTGAACGTCGGTACTACCAATTTTCCTGATGAAACAACAATCTCATTCCATTCCTTTTTAAATCTATTTTGATTGCTTCCTAGCTTATCCTTAGTATATTTTCTCTGTGTTTGAAAATGCCTAGGACAAGGAATCTCACTTGAAAGGTGTATGCCAGGAATACCTCTGCCATGCCCTTTAGACAAAGCATCATCTCAACAAGACTCTCATGTAATTCCAGCTTCTCCCTTAGTCCAGATGCCTCCTCCATCAACTCAAACTACCTCTGAGTTAGCTCAGAAGATTAGAGAAGACAGAGGCAAATCAGTAACCTCTGATTCCGAGATAGAGACTGAGCAGCGGGAGAGCCCCTCTCATGGGCAATCAGATAAGGAGATGCTAGAGCTAGAGGAGCCACACATAGACCTTAAGACCATATCAGTTGATGAGTATGGAAGACTGCGTCATAGAAGCCAGTTTGTGCTCCCCAGAAACTCTGACAATCCTAAGTTTCATACCAAGTTTCAGGAGCAAGTGTTTGAGCAGTTGTATGGTCCAAGTAGACTTTTTGCAGACAACAAGTATGTCGATTGGGATCATCTTGATTCAATTGACAAATATGATGGCACATATCGGCTTTTTCACCGAGCTGGTATTCAAAGTCTTGTGGCTCTTAAGTCTGACTACAATGATGAGATCATCAAATAATTTTATGCTACATTATACATCTCTCTGAACTTCGAGCATATATATCATGGATGACTGGATCCAACAACCTAGACAGTAGTAAGCATGAGTTTGAGCTGGCTCTCTGGACAGATTCGAGTGCATATGAGAAAGTATATGACATGCCTACTCTTGAGATCCCTGCCATTTCTGAGTTTTATTATCAAAATGCTAGATTTATCTCAGGCAAGCTTGTTGGACTCTTCCTCATTCCCAGTCTGGTGAACCGGATCATCAACCATACTATATTATGACGTCATTAGAGGCCATGCATGGAATCTGATTGACTATATTATGCAAGGTAAAAATTTTGATGTGTTTGATCTCATCATACAGGAGATAGCCCTTATCATTAGGAAGTCCATCTATCGTGGTGGTCTAGGTTCAGTCCACAAGCCCTACAAGCCTCGAGCAGAAACCCCTATTCCTCCAGCTCCCCATCCTCGAGCTCAACAACAAGAAGAGGCTACAGCTGAACCACAAGGAGAAGAATAAGAATTCACTCTTTCTCAGATTTATTCTATAGTCGTGAGAATAGAAGGACAGGTCACCTCCCTCACTACCACTATTTCCTCTCTCGGGGATCGATCTCCCTTGAGCGTGCGGTCACTCGCTCTCCCTCTCTAGTCCGCTATGACCGCTGTCGCTGTCGTGGTCCTTCTCCTCAAGCACCTCAAGAGTAGT
Source organism: Dendrocalamus latiflorus (assembly GCA_017311315.1). NCBI lineage: Eukaryota > Viridiplantae > Streptophyta > Magnoliopsida > Poales > Poaceae > Dendrocalamus > Dendrocalamus latiflorus. The sequence goes on from CM029664.1 coordinate 10,130,561, forward strand.
GTTTTTGTTACTTTGATGCCAAAGGAAGAGAAGTAAGAAGGAGAAAATGGATGAAGAAAGGTGGAGCAAGCAAAAGGAAGAGAAGAATGAAGAAGCCACAACTATCTTAGCTACTATTTATACATATATACATATTTGTGATGTAATGAATATGTGAACTTTGTTATTTAAGTGATAATGAGAAAATGGATGAGGAAAGGGGGAGCAATAAGAAAAGAAAAGTAGAATGACGAAGCCACTACTATCTTAGCTATTATTTATGTATATTTAAATTTATGATGTAATGAACATGTGAACTTCGTTATTATGCTTAATGTAATTGTAGACATGTTTTATGTTACATTTATGTTATGTTGAACTTGAAGTTGTGGCCATTTTATAAAATTTCACCTTGTGTTCTTTTGTTATATAAATTGTATCATTACATTATCTATTCCCTCAAATTCAACAAGCAAAGGAAACTCCACCAAATTTTTCCAAAATCTTTACGTGTGCTTCAATATGTCTTCTCATTTATATGCACATATTTAGAGGAGCTTTCGTTGTATTGACTTTAAAAGCAATAAATTATCTAAACTCATTGGAGCTCATTGCAAGAATTACTTGTTGTTTAAAGTCACAAAACAATATACAACTTGTTTCTCAAACAAGTGGTATATTTGTAACAGCCCAGGTTTTTCTTAAAATTAAAATAAATAAGTAAAAATGTTAAAATAAAATTAAAATTAAAATAAGTATTTTTGTGCCTAAGTTTTAAATTTGGATTTGTCCTGAATTTCTGTTTTTGGAAAAGCTAGATTTGAAAAGTATTTTAGAAAAACCTAAAACTATTATTAAATAAAATAATATTTTGAATTTCCATAAAAATTCTATGTCAAATTAAATATTTGGAGTTATTTGGATTTTATTTGGTTTCCTGGATTTTCTGGAGTTAAAAATGTAATTTTGAAATTAAACAAAAGTATTTTAAAATATAAAAATTAAATACCAACATTAGTTGGAAATATTTTTATTAAGTCCAAAATGTCTCCAGGAAATTCTAGGAATTTTTCTGGAATTTTTGGAGGTCATTTGGTATTTTTCTGAGGCTTAATGAAATTCCTAGCCTTTTCTGAAAATCCAGAAATCAGGAAAATAAAATTAAATCCCCTCCTCCCCCATCGGCCGCCACGTGGACGGCCAGATGTCGCCCACGTCCTCCCTCCTCGCCCCCATCCGGCCGTCGCCCCATCCCGCCTACCCTCCCTCCGCACTCGCCACGTGGCCGGCCCGGATTGCGCCACGTCGCCCCTCTTCCTCGGCCGCCCGATCCGCCCCTCTTCCCCCGCGTGGCGACATCTCCGCCGCCCGCGCCTCTCCCTCTCTCTGGCCGCATGACCCCACCTGTCGGCACGCCACCCCGCTCTCCTTTCTCTTCCTTCCCGGCCCCACCCGGCAGCCACTCCCCCTCCGCCTCTCTCTGCCCCGCGGGCCCCGCCAGTCAGCCGCTGCTCGCCTCCCCCTCTCGCTGCGCGTGGGCCCGGCCTGTCAGGCCTTCCCCTACCTCCGGCGCCCCTTCCTCCCGCGCCGCCGCCGCCCGCAACCGCCGCCTCCGCTTGACCCGGTCGCCACCCCGCGCTTCCCTCGGCCACGCCGCCCACCTCCGTGCGCCGCACGCGCCACGCGCCACCTCCCGCCTTTCCCGCGTCAAACCGCCGCCCACCTCCCCCCGATTCGCCGTAACCACCGCCGCCACTCCCCCACTCCGTCGAGAGATTCCCGGCCACCTCTCCCCTCCCCGGCCACTATAAAAGCCCCCGCCTCCGCCTCCTCCCATCGCACCACCGCTCCGCCCTCCCCCTCCCTCTCCCGAGCGCCGGCCGCCCGCATTGCGCTCACGCCGCCGCCGCCGCTGCCGAGGCTGCTCCGGCGAGCAATTGCGCTCGAGCCAAGCCCTCTCGCCGCCGGCCGACCCCACCCCCAGCTCCGTCGCATCGCCCCCGACCTCCTCCGCCCCTCGGCCGCGCCTCTCCCCCGCTGGAGCGCCGCCGCCGTGTGAGACCCGAGCCACGCCACCGCCTCCTCGTCGCCGACGCGTCTCTGGCCGCCCTAGGTGACTGCCGCCCCTCCCCCGAGGTCCCCTCCATCTCCTCTCCCTCCTCCGCATGTCACCGCCGACCGCCGCTCGCCGGAGCGTCGCCGTCATCCCCGGTCCCGAGCGCCCCCTCGCCGGCCTGTCCACGGCGGCGTCCCCGTGCCCACGTGGCTGGTGACGCAGCGCCACGCCTCGGCCACGTCGGCCCGACCCGCCACCGTCAGCGCCAGCTCACACCCCCCGCCACCTCAGCCACCGCCTCCACCCGTGGACCTGGTCCACGGACCAGGGCCCCACCTGTCAGTAGGGTTCACCCCATGCTGACGCCAGCATGGCGCAATAAGCCCATTTTTCAGTTCAAAAATAATCCCGGCCGAAAAATAAAATCCTTGCTGACGCAATGCTGAGGTCATAAATTCTTTTCCTTTAGGAAAATAATTCCAGAAAATCCCCTTTTTCCATTTTCTCTCTTTTTAAACTTAGAGCCCGTTCTCCTTCGTCCTAACTCCGATTTGGCCCATTCAAATTTATAAATTCATAAAAAATTCCCCTCTATCCATTTCTAACCTCAATTCAAATATTTGAAGTCAAATTGAATTTATTTTGAATTTATTTGAATTTGGTGGGTTAATTTCACGTGTAGACTTCGACGATTCGGGAAAATTCGACGACGAAGGTTTGAACCAAGTTGAAGAGCAAGTCAAGTCACCCTCCTTGATCATGTTGATCCCAGTATTCAAAATAAAACTATGTTGTTTTAAATTATATTGCATGCATACTTTTATCCAACGTATTTCAATTCAGTTTTAAATCTAGTTATTGCCTACTTGTTAATTCCTCCATTGTTATTGAATCCCTTATGCCTTGTCACCCTAGAATCAAACTCTAGTTAATACATTAGTGTTGGCTAGAGAGTTTAATCAAATGCTTAGCCCTGCATAGTCATATAATTTTGTTTTGGGATATCTTTCACATAAAATGATATACTTTTGTTATGTGCTCTTGACTTTGGTGAGTCAAGGAGGTTTATGGAATTATTTTGAAAACAAAATACAAAACCTGGTTTAGACTTAGGCAATTGGTTAGATCAATGGGTGCAGGCATGCCCTGTTGGTTGGAGCCGCAGTGGTTGATTGTCGTGCATAGGGGGTATGTGGTTGGGCCTAAGTCAGATTAAGGACCGGTCTGTGAGCTACTGTTGCAAAGCCCTAATCGTACTACCACATGGCTGGTATGGGACAGCCCTGGCCGAATAATTTGTGAAGTCCCAACCTGAGCCGAGTTGTAGGTTGAAAGTGAGCGTGGTTGGTGCCATGTGAAGTCTCACTTGGGCGAGCGTGGTTAAGCCATGAGAAGTCTCGTCTAGGCTCAAGAGGGGGTCCTGGTCTGGTGGATTCCTTACTGGGGTGAAACCTTAGAGTTGGCTCGACCAGGTTGAAGGCTTTGCATTGTAAAGGCCTTGTCACGACTCCTCGCCGCACACCTAAGGAAGTGTGTAACCCGGTGGCAATATGAGATGATCGTGTCTTGTGGGTAAAGCTGTACAACCTCTGCAGAGTGTATAATCTATCCTGGATAGCCGTGCCCACGGTCATGGGCATGCTGAGTAAAAGTTTTTCATGGATTAGACTTTGTTTTTCAAAAATATTTTTGAAAACCTTGTGGGTAGATGGAACCCATGAGAGAAATTGAAAACCTTGCGGATGGATGGAATCCGTGAGAGATTGAAATCTGGTGAATGGATGGAATTCATCAGAGTTGCGCAGTGAAAGCGTGTGGATGGATGGAATCCATACGTGAGCTTTTGAAAAGATGGTCCGGGTGGGATGCCCATGGATAGGTTGGTGTTTGGTCGGAGCCGGCACTGACGGTATTATTTTCGACTACAAGTACTGTTTTTTACTTACTGTATTAAATTCAGCAATTTCAATCTACTTATTGTATTCTTAAATGCTATTTTATGCAAACTAACCCTATAAGCCTTCCTTTGAAGCCTTTATTATTATGGTGCATTTTCCCGTGTGACTTGTGGAGTACAAGTTTGTACTCACCTTGCTTTTTCCACACAGAGGAAGATGTCGTCGACTACGGTGAAGATCTGGACGAATAGGCCGCGTCTTACTGTCGTTTGCCTGTGGGCAGGCTCAGTGGGCTTCTTCCGCTTCGGTTTTTGTTCCGCTGCTTATTACTTAATTTTGGCTTATGTGTCGTTGATGTAAACTTTGGCATTCATGCCCATATTCAGTTAATAAAGGTCATTATGGTTGATATTTATCTTTGTTGTATGCTGTGTGCACTAGCTGATCCTGGACTAGTGCGATTTACAAAGAGGATCCAGGAGTCGTTGCTCCTTCCGACAATATTAAAACTTTATTCTTTTCTCATAATATTTGTGTTGTCATCAATTACCAAAAAGGGAGAGATTGAAAGTATCTAGGCCCCTAAAAATAGTTTTGGTAATTAATGGCATTATGTGAATATGGGACTAACATCTTACCTAGCTAAATTTTGGTAATTAGTTTTAGAATGCAAGAATCTTTAGAACCTCCTATTCACCCTGCTATAGTCGGTTATCCTTAATCCTACACCAGGGCACGATTGGCCACCGCCATGCCTTGCTGGCCTAGGTCTAGCCTTGTGGACCTATAGGCGGCGAAAATGGTGGTAGTGGCTGTCATCTTCATCGCCTTCCTGCTATTCTTGTACCTTGTGTCTCTAATGCCGACGATGTCGAGCCTTGCTCAACCACAGCCACAACCGTTGTGGCTCCTTGATAGGCCACCTCCGTCGTGTCCCTACCGCCGTGGTCAGGCATCACCACCGTTCTCACCCACCATGAAGGCGGGAACAACAGCACGTGTTGGCACAGAACCCGTGTGAGCCAGCTAAATCCCTGTAGGTGAGTATTAGGGCCATAGAGCATGCTTTCTTACCGCTCAATCTAGAGCTTGAATTCCCACAAACGTCGGGCAATGAGAATGTAGGGTGGCAAGTGCTCCAATGCGAGTGGGAAGGTGGCTATGTCAGATTCAAATCCAAATGGCCTGGACTCAGACATGGCGAGGCGGACGGCAAAGGGGGAGGGGTGGACAACACTAGAGTGGAGGGGGAGGAAGAGGGGAAGAGGAGGGGCGTGGTGCGGGAAACCAAGAGGGGTCATGGTGTGGTGGTGGATGGGCAGCAAATGAGGCGGACACGGTGAGCACCAACGGGTGACGCCGGCGTCGTGGAGAGGGAGGAGTGAAGGAGCAGATTTGGAGGCGATAGGTTGCAGCGGTGGCGCGATGGAGGGGGAGCAGAGGAGGAGGAGGCTGAGCGGTGGTGGCGAGGTGGTGGACGACTGGCAAATAAGGCCGGCATGATGAGGACTGGCTGGTGGTGGCAGCACGATAGAGGAGGAGGAGCTGAGTTGTAGTCCCATAGACCCGGACGATGACGGGTTGCAATGGCGACAGCACAGCGGATGGGGACTAGCGGAGGAGGGGAATGAGCCGACGAGCGACAATGACGAACTAGTGAGATGGCGAGAGAGAGAGAGAGAGAGAGATAGAGCCAGGAGCCGAGACTGAGGCAGTGACGCTTCACATGAAAAGGAAAAAAAGGAGAGGAGAGAGAAGAGTGGAAAAGAAAAGGAGAGGAGAAAAAAAGATGGAGAGGGGAAAAGGAGAGGAAAAGTAAAGAAGAGGAAAAGGGAAAACAAAAAAGTTGAAATTGAAGTAATTGCATAAAAATATGGGCACAAAAATATTTTCGTGGAAGTGAAATTTTCTTGATATTTTACAGATACAATTTTACTGCTTCATTAAAAATCTTATGCTCTAGAGTGGGGTTTCCCGAATAAGGAAAAGAGTACGGTAACAATATACGTACATCCTAACTATTCCCCAATGTGCTGATCGTTTATGCATTTGTGGTCAATGTAAGTCTGCACAATCTCGAGATCCTCCAGTTGATGCTGATATCGCTTTTTAGCCAATTCCTAGTTCTTGATGTATGTGATTACCTCCACCATCTTGGTTGTAAGGGATGATTTTTTTTTCTTCAATTATTCTCTCTGCCATGTTGAACATCTCTTCTGAAGAGACAATGGATTGTCAAGCTTGTCTTTCCTTTTTGTGCTTACTGTGAGGCCTCTGATTTCATGTTGTTGCCAAGTTTGTCATGATACAAGCAAAAAACATAAAAGGCCCATTTTTGACATATTTGAAAGCTTATAAGAAATCAATACCAAGACATTTATCTATTAACCTCATACCAATCTGTAAATCTACGAACTTTTTTTTAGGATCGAAAATGATAGCAACGCAATATAGGTGTGAAATAGATCCAAAATATTTAATAATTTTTTCTCCTTTGCTGCAACAGCATGGCCTAAAAGGGGATCACCCTAAATTTAGCAAATTTGTTTGTAATTAGCTAAATAAAATCTAAAACTAAGCAAGAGGTATGGTATTAAACACTGGATAAAACATTTGTTGTTTTATAAAAAGGTCTTAAAAACTCTTCAAAATGATTAGAAATTTGCCCATCTGAATCAGTAACTAGCAATTCATTATTTTAAAAGTTAGCACAGACAAAGACATGTATAATATACTGATACCCTTATATCTTCTTTAGCATGATGAATTTTGAGTGTCACTTCACCTTCATGTTAAGACCGAATTTTCTTGAATTCTTGCCATTGGCTACGTAGTATTCTGTGAACCTAGCTATCATTTGTGAGAAACTTGTAAGGTAATGAAGGGCATCGCGGATATTATTCAATATTCACCAATCACTTGCATACCATCTTGCACAATGAGGTTCAAGATATGGCATACGCATCTCTGGTGGAGAACCAATATATGTCTGTAACCTTGGGGTGAGAATGTTCATAATTGTCATATTCGTCGATGCGTTATCAAGTGTTATAGGAAAGATCTTATTATCTATCTAAAAATCATCAAGTATATCTAGTATATGCTTGGCAATAGCCTCTCCCGTATGTGATTCATTAATTAACTTAAACTCTTTGACTCTCTTGTTTAGCTTGTAATCATTGTATAAATAGTGAGCTACAACACTAAGACAGGTACTTTTCTAGTGTGATGATATCCAAATGTTTAAAGTTACAACAAAAGAGAACTAAACTTGTAGGAATATTTCTTTTAGTTCTACTAGCTCCTTACGATAAACTATCAGATATGGTAGTTCTCCTACTAACGTGTTGGTACTATGGGTA